>JAPFRF010000002.1:37883646-38026146 GCA_029282475.1 Phrynocephalus forsythii | reverse complement strand
CTCAGCTCTACAAGAAGGACAGAGATTAGTGTGTGCTGATTACTTGTTACTTCCAAGTATCTGCAAAAGCCAGTCCCCTGGTGAAGATTTTTGAAAAGGGAATTATATCTATTCAAAACTGCCAAAACTCATCACCAAAATCACATGGAATTACCACAAAGAGCATTTGATCATAGGGAAAGATGTGTACAGTTGAATCATTCATAGAAATAACAGGACCATATCTGATCAGAACTCAGTTTTATTTAAATTAACTCCTTTAGCCCTCAACGGATATTGGCCAATAGCAAGAAGATATTTTTTAAAAACCTAAGGTGTTGCTTTCCTTTCTTAGATTTAGAAAATCTTGTTCTGAGGTAGTTGTTATGTACATTAGCTGGAGAGCAGTAAATGAAAGCTGAACTGAACCAAATCCTACAGAAAAAAAAAGATATAAAATTGCTGAATTTTAATTTTATTGAGATTTTTTAACCTCCCTTACACTGTGTTCCTGTTTTTGTTTCATATCAGATTGCAAGAGTTTTTGTTTTCTCTCCAGAAAGGTTTCCACACAATTTTGATGCATTTTCCTAATGTGTGTGTGTATTTATATATGCATTTTACCTAGTTTATACAACATTTATTGATTGATTAAAATATTCTGCACATATTTCTTCAATTATGTACATACTTTTCTGCAGACATAATTCCTCAGAAGTACTACAGAATCCTTGCAAATGTGTCAGTTCTTGATGCAAAATGTGTTTCTTCTCATGACAAGTCTCGGGATGCACATACACACATACATATAACTTTTCAAATCCAACACAATTATCTTCCATACCGACCTAGAGACCTTTTAACTGCATCTACTTAGAACCTGAGTTTAAATATTCCAGACTGCTTTCTTTTAGCCTCCCTTAACCTAAGAATCTGGCTTGGTTCATGTATGCATATACTTAGCTTTTTCACTAGAATTTTAAGTGAGGGCTTCCATGTTTCAATAGGTTATCACAGGCAGAACAACACAAATGGAACTTTCCCATGGATTCACATTGCCTCCAACAGTTCCTAACGGCATCAGTTTACACACACATCGACTGGTAATCAGATGATTAACATTCAGCTGCCAGTCATCAACTTATGAAAAAAAATTATGTGCATGCACGTTATAAAAACAATCCATCATTGGCTGTATGCTGTACAGAAAACAAACAATGAAACACCTGCCTTACTAGTTGAATCACATGCGGCTTAACTGGCATAATGTTTTCTTTTAAAAACACTCATCTTGCTCATTCAAACAGATCAGGCTCATTCAGAGAGATTTAATACATGCCTGCACTAAAGTAGAGCTTCCCTGAAGTAGAACAAATTTGACTCTGATAGCAGTTGTGATGCCAAGTCGGATGCAGAGGGACATAACCTACCTAACCATTATGACAAATGTATCCCCAAATTTTCCACAGAAGGAAAACATCAGGATGGAAGGAGGGGAGACATATGGCTTTGATTGTGGACCTCTAGCTTCTAATTAGAGATGGGCATGGAACAAACATTTTTTCGTTTCCGTTACCGTTTGTTGTTTCCGTTACGCAACGAAATGACAAACGAAAATTGTGATGAAAATGCAACAAAACGAACAGAACCGCGAAAATTGTGGTTGTTACGTTTCGTTTCCGTTAATGGCGACGCACAATGAAATGAGCTGTTTTAAATGTTAAAAAACGCCCTGGACATCCATAAAAATGCAGCGATAATTATTTATATTGTCTGATAACCTACCAGGCAGGTTGGGGTCCCTAAAACGTTTGTTTTAGTCTTCTCCCATCGCAATGTATTATTCTTTTCCCTTTAAAATGGATGTCATCACCAGCCACAAAATGGAGGCAAGCCATGTGATGGGATCATGTTCAACCAATAGCATGCCCAGGTTGCAGACTGGGTGGGCAGGTCTGGCAGCCACAGAGGGCATAAAAAGCTCTGGCAGCCCCCCATCCTCCTTGCAGTCCCTGGTGGGAGTTAGGGTGGGACTGCTGTCTCTGCTGCGCCTCTAGCTTCAGTCCTGTTGCCTCCCTGTGTGTGTGCATGCTGCGTACCTCTCGGTGAGTACCCTCCCTTGCCCTGCAGTGCAGTCACTCTGCGGCTGCCTTGCACCCTGGGCAACGCCCGCCGCTGCCTTTGCAGCCTCCTTGCATACCTAGTCTATACTGTGTCTCTGCCAGCATCCATTTTTTTTAGTGTTTTCCCTCTGGTCTGGGGCGTTGGGGGATGCCTGTGCACGGAAATGCTTTAAAAATCGCGCAAAAAGTGGGTAGAAACGACAAACGAAAAATGAAAAACGGTAACGAAATTTTTCAAAAATTTCACGACAAATGGAAACGAACCGAAACAGACCTCTCAACAAGAAACGAAAAACTGAAACACCATTTTTCTGTTTCGGGCCCATCTCTACTTCTAATCACAAGAAGAGCTTTTACTGGGTCTTCTAGTCTCAGTGCTTAGTTGAAAGGATACTGGGATGGTGTACTGGAGGACTAATCCATTCAATGTTTTTTGTTAATTTTCTGACCCCAAAAGCAAGAATGCTGTAAATATTTTGGTGGTATCTATGAGACCAGGAAGGGGTAACATCAGATGCCTCCTTTGAAAAAAAAATTGATGTTTAAGTCCTTCTGCTAGTACCGCTATTATTACATATCCTATCCTATTGCATTTCCTGCTTAGAAGAGAACAAATAAATATTAAACTGCTTTTCACTCGTGATAATTCCCTACCTCCTGCATCTGCATAGGAACATCTCAACGAGATATGCTGTTATCATAGAAATAGCCAGAAAGGCAAGGAAGAAAGATAAGGAAAATGTAATCACTCTTTTTCATAAAATATACTAAGAACCATCTTCGGAAATTTTGCATATTTTCTAACTCCAGTTAGTTCAGTGCTATAGGCTATTTTCATAAGGGTTGCCCAGGAATCCAGAGGAATAAGTATAATCCCAAATTATAAGGACTGCTCTCATTTATTCTTCTGAAACATGGCAGATCTGGTCCCCCCACAAGAGGCAATTATGCCGGTAAATATCATCCAGCTATGCCAAACAGTGAAAAAAATGCTCATCATCATCATCATCATCATCATCATCATCATCATCATCATCATCATCATCATCATCATCATCATCAAATGTGTTGCCAAGTCAAGCCAACTCTTATGGTGACCATTTTCAGGGTTTTCTCAGTAGAGAATACTCAGAAGGGGGTAACCAGTCCCTCCTTCTGGTGGCACCTGGGACTGTGCAGTTCACGCAAGGCCACCCAAGTTGGCTCTCTTCACAGGAGGGACAATGAGGAATCAAACTCCACCTTTGGCTCCTCACCCTGATACCTAAACCACAGACTTATCCAACCAGTGTAAATATATTACAACCCCCCCCCCCCAAAAAAATGCAGCACCTATGAGGTAGAAATGAGGGAGGCACAAAAAACTGAGATGGTATGCCAAAAACCATCATCTGTTTCTATTAAACATAAAAAGTAGTGGCAACATTTGTTGACTTCCAGGGATCAATGGGAGGCATGAAGACCTGAAACAAGATATGAAACTGTTGTTTTTAATTTGTTATATTTTATTTGCTTACTTTGCTCCTTGCCTTGTGAACCGCTCGGAGTTACTGTGGGAAAATCGGTGCAGTCAATAAGTGCAATAATAAAATAAATAAAAATAAATAATAAACCAAGAAATCTGCATCTTCCAAACTGCTTTGCTCCCCAATCCCAGAATAAATACATGACACAAGTATGAGTTAACTAGGGCCACCATTTTATTTATTATATCTGATGTCAATAATTGATAACCTTCAAAGCAAAGGGGCCTGAATGTAGTTCAAGTAGATAAGGGTCTGGAATTACTTTACATCCAGCTCAACACAGATCTGTTAAGATTATGATCAGGGAGTGCTGCCCACCTGTTCAGCACCCCCCAACCCCTAATTTATAATCCAAGGCAGCCCTCCAGTCTGCATATATGAAACTGCTAACTTTTCTAAACCTACCAATCTATTCAACTTTAACTGAAGGCTGCCAATTGGTTATGGTATCCTTAAGCCTTTTACCAAATGACATTTAATCTGCTACCTCCTCGCACTGCTCACCAATCATGGGAGGGAACCCACCAGAAGACAAGAATGGGATGGGTGAAAAAAACACTGTTAATCAAGGCCAATTAGATTAACAGCCAAAAATTCCCATCCGGTCCAATTAAGTGACCAACAATCACTCTTGTCTGTCTAAATATGGGGAGGGTGGGCTGGGATCAAAACTGCAAAGGAGGGTGAGCAACCGGGGGGCAGGCTTAAAAAGCCTTTCTAGCCCCTACAAAGAAACCCAGTGGTCCAGGGCGAAGGGGCGTAGTTTGTGCCCAAAACCCGGGCTTCGGCGCCTCCCAGGAGGAGAAAACAGTGCAAAATCTTCACGCCGAAAGCCTGGGCTCCTGGGCACCATGAATCGTGGGTGGTGGGGGGGAGAGAATTAGCCCCATCCCAGAACTTTGTCCGGTAAGGACCAGCTCTCAAGTGAAGCCATCCTGTATTCTGTCAATTAAAAAAAAGCAGAGCCTGAAACAAATTTTCAAGCTGATTAATCCTCCTAATATTTATCCCCAGTACTGAATCCACAAGTTTATCAATCACAAGAAATTAGTACAACATTAGTACAAAAACTTACTGAGGCAAGACATTTTGCAGTAAAAATTCAATTATTTGTTAATTTTTAAAAATCCAACGTGCTTTAAAACTACATCATTATAAAGCAATGTTTTCTGTTTATTTCATGGTGTATCTAAACATTCTGGATAACCCAAAGCCCCTCAAATGCTGTTATTGTACTAGCTTTAAGATTTTGGTTCCACTTATCGGAACCTGATGCAGAGCTGTGGGTGTTCAAATGCATATTAAATTTAAATGCATAGAAAATCTGCTTTCAGTATTTCATTGTTAAATTATACACAAACAGTCTCAATAACTCTTTTCTATTAGTCCTGCTTCTGCTGAGCCAATCATATTCATTCACTGCCTTATGTGAATAACTCAAGAGTCTCATGAGAAATGGAGGAAGTTCTAAGACCTTTTTATGTGGTTACTGTTGCTAGGGAAACCACAGCCTTGATATCCATGTATCTAACATGTCAGTCTCATTTTGCATCTAGCTATCCAAGAACCAAGAATGGCAATTGGGAGAAAGAGAGGGAGACACGCAGGAGCCAAAACAGTATTTCCAATCAAAATACATTTACATTGCTGTTGCTCTCTCACTATATTGCACACACCTTGAACGTCAGCCATAAAACAGTTCCCCAGGATAGACAGCTGCTTGCTGTGATCATCTTAGAGAGCAATTCAAAACAAGGGAGGTGAGCACTATTTTGATTTATCTCTGTAGTGATCGAAAATTTTGCATTTCTAACCAACATAATTCTGTGTATAGCTAAGAAATATTTGAGTTTGACATCACCCTGATGAGGAGCTCTTTGTAACATTAAAAACCTCATTCTGCCAGTGTCATTTGATCCAATATCACCTGAAGTTGCACATCTTAAAATAATTATTTTTGCATTGTCCATTTTCATATTTAACATTCTTAAATAAAAGACTAAATCTTGCAGCAGCTTAAAGGTGAATCAATATATTATGGAATAAGCATTCAAAGAATCTACTTCCAACAAATGAAGTCCACAAAAGCTTGTCAAAATATCTCTGTTAACACTCAGAACTTCTCAGTGGTTTTGCTGCAAAATATTTGCTTTGCTTTTTGAAATTGTTAAATATAGCAACTATCAGGGAGAGTCAAGTCAATCCCAAAACCCGAGTATAAATATTGTTCAGAAGGACATTTTCAGTGAAGCAGAACTAAACCTCTACCTACAATCTCTCACAGCACAATCCAATGCCTGTTTATTCAAAGAAAAAAAACCTCTAGTTTCAGAAGGGCTTACTTGCAAATAGTCAAAGGCTGGCCATCGCTGATTGTTCACTTCTGGCAACCACGCGTAGTTTGTTCTGCATAGGTACCAATACTGAACAAAAACATTTAGAAATTCATAACAAGTGGCCCAGTACAGTAGGACCCCCACATCCACTGATTCATTAACCACTGATTCAGTTATCTATGGTTGAGAGAGGAAAAATTAAATAAATAATTCAGCGGCCACAAAGTAAGCTACTGTCACAAACAGCAGCTGTAAAGCATGCTACTGCTGTAAAATAGCATCTGTAAAGCAAGCTGCTATCACAAACAGCAGCCATAAAGCAAGCTATTGTTGCAAAACAGCAGTTTGGGGTTTTTTGGCATTCTCTCTTATCAATGGTTTCCATTATCCACATCAATTTATCATCACTACTTGTGTAGGAAGGTGTTTCTCTTAGGTGCTGAACTTCCTCCAATACAAAATAAAGAGAATTCCTTTCTGAACAAAGGAAGGAAAGAGATAATCAGGTGATGAGAGTTCACATCCCCAAGTTTTGCAGATTGAGAAAACCCTTGTTCAGCACATTCTTAGTCATCAGATCCTCAGAAGAGCCTTGAATGTGAGGGAAGGCCTCTATCTTTCCCAGCTCTAGAAAGTCTGGTCATGGAGGGGGCTATGGATCTGATGGTGGAGTACAATATTTGCATTTAGGAACAATTCCCAGCACCATCTTTTTAAAGGACCAAATGGTGCAGGGCAGGAAAGACTGGATGGCATCTGAAATCATGGGTGGCTATTACTAGACCAAATAGATACACAAGGGATCGAAGAGTAAAGAAGACATGGACATAAAAAGATGGGATTTCTAGATTATTTAAAGTAGATCCAGAACAATTTCTGCCTCCCAGCTTACTAACAATAACAAGAATTAAACCAACACCCTTTCTAGCAACCAAATTAGTTTCCTCTAAAAAGCTGCTCAGACTAAATGAAGGCATAATCTGCAAACTCTAAAGAGTTGTGTTTGAAACTATGAACTGAGTACAGCACGATAATTTTCAGTTCAATGGAGGTGTTTCAGATGATAACCCTGAACTATTCCTTGGGCTGGAAAGTCAAAGTGGCAAAAAAAAATCACTCTGCATAAAAATATTTTATCAGTACATGGATTGTTTCAATCAATATTTATTATACCAATCTTTGATCAAGTATTTTGTCATGTAATGTCCAAATTGGAAATAGTACTATCGGTACAACCATACCAGCTGTATGATTAGTGCTGAAGTCAAATCCCACTGTATATGTAACTTGCACAGTCATGCACACATGCACTTTGCAATATTTATGTTGCATGTGTTGTTTGACCCAGCATTAGGATTCCATTTTGGAGTGCTAGCAGGATTTAGAATAAATGAAGATGCATCGGTAATATTATGGTTAAAAGAATGGATAAAGTTAGAAAATGAGATATTACTGACATTAGAAAAAAAATCTAAGATTTTGAATCAATGCATTTTTATGGTATGAAAAGGAAAAAAATAAGGATTTTGAAAACAGTTTGGTAAGGAGGCCTTGATTAAGACTTGGGAAAAATATAAATCAAAATGTTATAGAGGAATACCATTGTGGATTTCTCTGTATGAGGCTCTTGGGAAGCAAATTGACAAAAAAATCAGAAAACAGCTGGCATATAGGGAACTATTACTAAAGTCTGAAGAAGGCAAATTAAGATTAAAAACAAGGGAAAATTAGCTCAAGACGGAATCTTATGACATTGGTTCCTTCATAGACAACTAGGATGAATATGTACAGTAAACTAACAGGATTTGACAAAGGGGCCTCAGATCTAGACAGGATAATTTGAGAAAAAGAAGAACATCAAATTTCGAAAATATATAAACTCTTATTACAGAGAGAAATTGAACAAGAGGTAATTAAGGAAAATATGAATAAGTGGATGCAAGATATAGGAAAACCAATACAACTTGATGACTGGAACAGAGCATGGAATGAAAACCAAAAATTAATTACAAGTACTGATTTGAAAAGAAAATATGAAAGTATTACATAGATGGTATACAATATCTGAGAAGTTAGCAAAAATAACAAAATCAAATAAAATAAGTGTTGGGGATGAATATCAGAAAAGGTTACACTATATCACATTTGGGGGAGTTGTTAGGTGATAAAGAAATTTTGGAGAGAAATTGATCATATATTGACTAAGAATTTTAAAATCCAAACAGAATTTCAACCAGAAACTAACTTGTTAAACATGATAAAGGGGAAAGCAAGACAAGAGACTCAAATATGTCCTGATATTTTAGGTGCAGCTAGAAATCAAATAGCAAGAGAATGGAAAAGTGAGGAAGAACCGTCTGTTCTGAATACATCTTATGAGGTAAACTGACAAAATATGACTGAATAAATCTTATGGGATAAACTGACAAAATCACTAAAGGAAGAGTCTAGAATAGAATTCAATAATCAAAAGGGTTGGTATAAAGAAGTATATAGAAGACAGGGAAAAGAAATTAAAATTTGAAATCAACAGAATGTTATTATAATAAGTACAATAAGTATTTTCAGTTTATATGGTATACTCTATAAAGATTTATTCTTTTTATAAAAAAGAATTGTAAATGTTAGGGATGAAAAGATATTAAGCAAGGGTATTATTACATGTGCGAGGAAAACAGCAAATGAAAATAATACAAAGGAAGTTAAAGAGAAGCATTTTCCCTGGAAAACAGGAAAGAGAGTGTATTGTTATGCTATGTTATACAATATTAATAAAGCAACACAACACAAAAACCTCAAAGTAAAACAGGCCCAAGTGCTTTCCCCAAGTCCCAAGGATGTGCTGGACCCTTTAGGACAAGCTTAGAAACATGGGAAGCATTAAGTCTGGCAAATGACTCCAGACTACCCCTTCCTGAGAAGGCCATCACATGCTTATTGCTCCCAAATTTGTATCTTCAGCCATTATCAAAGATGCAGAGACATCATTTCAGAGACACGGATAGTGCCACGTGTTTCCAAAAGTATTCCTTTTGTTTATTCCCAGGGCATTTTGAGATGAAAGCTCCAGGGAAGAGTTTAAAACCAATTTCTGGGTGTCTCCAGTGCCGAAGCCTACTTTTCACTCTGCTCACTCAGGCCACCTTTTGAGCCAGGAAGGAATGTAAGCTTCCACAGACTTTTCAAGGTGTTGGAGATGCTCCCAATTGTTTTCGAAGCTTCCCCTTGAAAAACTGCTTTTGACTCCAAATACATTGGGAATAAAACAAGGACATATTTTCAGTAATATATTGCCGCACCTGTTTTTCTGCTTTGATATACGGCTTTGCAACTGTTATATTGCTTCTTTCTGGGGGTTGAGGAAAAGGGAGGGAATGTAAATACTGGCTTTTCTTTGTACAGTAAAGGGGGGGGGGACTTCAGTGTGAGCCGTGGTGAGGTAGTGTTTATTCATTCATCCATTTCTTACAATCATGTGTCTTAAAAACATGCAATCTTGAGACATGCCATCAATGTAAGCTCATGGCACAAACTGGTGGAAAACAATAGCTTTGTTTTTTGTTTCAATTGGATCAACAATGTTGTCCTTCTGTGTCTCCTACATGTGGCTCAGTTTTATAAAGAGAAAAGTAATCAGTTTTATGTTGTTGCCAATTGTCTTTTGCACAAATTGAAGTAAACACACCCCTCAAAAAATAAAAATAAAATGAACCCCCAAACCAAAGTCTTGGTGGCCTCAGCCTCTTGTCAGAGCCGAGGTGTTCCAAGGCACTTAGGAAACCATCCTGCTGCACCAAGGCTTTGACTAGAAGAAGTTCAGCAGAGATAAGGTTGCTTCACAGCCCTGGAGGCTGACTTCCTTACAGGGGGCTCTTCCCTAATTTAGTAAAAAATATGTAAGCAAAGCAACTTCAGCCTGCCCAAAGATTTCCCAACACAGTTCAAAGAGCTGACCTTTAAGATGAGCCGACATGTTTCTGTTCTGATTACTTTTTACATTTTCTAATAATCAGAAATACAGATGTACCTATGCATAATGACATGTTATTTGATACATAGGAGACCCTGTTTTCTTCTCTTAATACTGGACATTGTCCTATGATCTATCCCTCTAGGAGAATTCTGTGGAAAACAGATGCCATTGGTTTGACAATGGTATACTACTTCTGGATGTACAATGTTAAGGTACAGTACTTGTAATCATGCATTCTATATCATAGGATTCAGAAATGTCTTCTTCTAGCAAATGTGTCCATCTGTGGGGAACAAGATATTTTCTATATTGATGTATTGCCCAAAGTACAGAAAAAGGAGAGAAAAGGAAAAAAGAGGAAAAGTATTTTACTTAGCAGACTGCATTTGTTGACAGCAGCTCTGTCAGAATATTTTTTCACTTATGCACTCTCCTATAAGCCCTAGGTCAGTGATGGTGAACCTTTTAGAGTCCAAGTGCCCAAAATGCGATTCAAAACCCACTAATTTTCCACAATGTGCCGATACAGCAATTTAATCTGAATACAGGTGGCTGTGAAGAAGGCAATGTCGGGTGCCCACAGAAATGGCTCTGAGTGCCACTTTTGCCACCTGTGCCATAGGTTCGCCAACACTGCCCTGGGTTGTTGATTTTCCCCGCCCTTTCCTTCATGAGGAAGTCCTCCTTTCCCAAGGGCTGTTTGCAACTTTATTTTCTCTCTTCAGCATGTACGTATTTATGAGGAACCTTTCTAGATCTCACTTTATGCAGAGGTCATACGCAGAGTGAATGATTTCAGCACATTATGTGCTTTAGCCTAACCTTCAACTTATAACAGACACAAATGCTTAGCCCCAAGTTCCTTCCAGGGGTTTGCCCTATATATATATAGTAGTGAACTTGAGTTGTTGAATATGGAGTGGAGGAAAGGGCTTTAGTGTCAGAGAAATGCTAATATGCGGCCAAATGGTCAAAAAGTGAATTACATTACAGCAACAACAGAGAATGCCTTCGATCCTACAGACACGCGTGCACCTGCACACACACACACAGAGAGAGAGAGAGACACACACATACATGGAGGAGGCTGAACTCATTGTGATGGGTTTAGAAAATGTACACTCTAAGAAAGAGAGGTGGATTTTTGAATACCACTGTCCTGAGGCTGACAACTGAGACACTGGTTGAATTTAAAACATAGATGTCCTCCAGCCCAGTCACTGGAAGGTGACCCTAAGTGAACCTACAGAATGTGCTTCTCTTCAGTCAAGTGAACCTGAATAAACTTGAACACCAAAAAATGGGGTAATAGCTTGATTTACTTTTTAATATCATAGATCTATTTATTAATGGCAACTTGGAAATTGCAAGGCACATGGAATGTAGCTGGTGAGGCAGAATTTGGACTATACAAGAACTCAAAATCCTTTGCAGTTGGCACTATCAATACGAAGCTGAAGTATAGAATGGTTTTTAAAAAACTGTGGTTTGTTACATGGAAGGGAACCTCCAGTTGCACAGGAGAACAGCTAGCACTGGGGATATTTGAAAGATCAAGCATAGAGACTGAATATTTTATTACTTGAAACATCTCTATCCTGTCTACCTTGAATACAATCCAAAGGAAGTGAAGATACATATATAAAATTCCTGGGATATACAAAATAATTTGAAAATAATTATATCCTGATTTAAAAGGATTGCAGTACCAAACAATACGTATAGAAAGTAGAAAGTGGTCTTCAGAGTGTTCACCATTAAAATATTTTTCAAGAAAATAACATCAGTACCAAACTGAAATTAAACTAAATCCAGACAGAAATGTTGTTACTTAAGAACTACAGTCAAAGCGATAAGCTCCAGTTAACAACCTGTCTATGACATTATGAATGAACTGGATTTTAATGCTTTTCAAAGGTGTTGCAGTTAACTAACAAAATAAACAAATATATGGACGAGTAAATCTGCACTTAAAATTGTTTTAATACTGATTTAACATTTTTAATATAATACTTATTTAATTCTTCTTTAGATATCGTATACTTGCTGTTTTTAGCTTTCTTAGATTAGGTAAGCCACCTTGGGCCTTTTTGGGAAGAAGGGCAGGAAAACAATAGTTTGAATAAATAAAAATAAATAAATTATTCTCATCATCCTGCATGGCAAGATATTTCATTGCTCTCATGGCCCTGCCATGAGAGCAATATAATAAGAATATATAATATAATATAATAAGAACAAGAAAGATTTCTGCGCCAACTGTCCCCCCCCCCCTTATTAAATGGCAGCCAGTCATATGGAGTACAGAGCTGCAATAAAAAGAAGAAAAAAGGTAGATGACACCACTGCTTTTGGTACCAACTAGAGATGGGCACAAAATGATTTTTTTTCATTTTATCATTTTTCATTTTGTTCCCTAATGAAACAAAAAATGAACTGCCCCTTCAAAGAAAACTGAAATGAAACAAAATGAACATTTCCGGCTTGTTCCATTTAGTTTTTTGTTTTCCCAAACCACTTTTAAAAAGCCACACCATTCCCCCCAACGCACCCAATTGGGTAGGGGAATGTTGCAGGGTTTTAAAACTTTTTTTCCCACCGAAGCCCCACACACCAGCTGACCGGCACTTGCATCCACAGCAAAAAAAAAAGTTTTAAAAGGCTCCCCCGCACCCAATCACATGGGGGAAAGCATGGGCTTTCAAAGCTTTTTTTGCCACTGAAGCAAGCAATGATCAGCTGGCATGTGGGGCTTGCTTAGGGGACTACAAAGAGTTTTACAACCCCATATTTTTTCCCCTCAACGTGCCCGATCAGGTGAGAAAAGTGCAGACTCTTTATGCCGATCAGCTGGTGCATGGGGCTTGCTTAGGGGACTAAAAACATTTTAAAACCCTGTGCTTCTCCCCAATGCACCTGATAGGGTGGGGGAAAGCATGGGCTTTTTAAACTTTTTTTTTTTGCCAGCCACTGAAGCCCTGCATGCCAGCTGATCAGCGCTTGGGGAGGGCAGCCACACTGGCTTCCTGACCATTTTCAGAGGGCTCCTGCTGAGCTGTCATCAGCTGGACCCCTTTAAAATGGCCTAGTTGGCACCAGATAATGACAGCTTAGCAGGAGCCCTCTGAAAATGGTCGGGACACCAGTTCTGGACTCTCATGCTGGGGTCCTGATTGCCACTTACCTTGATGGCACAAAATGCTTAAAACCCCTGCACCTCCCCCCCCCAAAATTAGGCACATTTGGGGGGATGACACAGGGTTTAAAAATGAAACAAAACATGAAAATAAATGAAAAACAAAACTTGTTTTTAAAAAAATCATTTCAAATGAATCAAAATGGGGGAAACAAAATGAAAAATGAAACGAGGTGCCATTTTCGTGTTTCATGCCCATCTCTAGTACCAACCTTAGAATCTCCTAGTAGAAGTACATGGCCTCAAAGCTGTAAGTCCCTTCAATTATATTTCACATTATTTGCACTTGTGTTCAATTATTTCACACAATTTTGAACTTTGGGATTTCTATTCCCATCATTGCCAAAGCATTATGTTTGCAAGCAAAAAAACAGTTCCTGAACCCTGAAGTGTTGTTTAAAAAATAGATTTCTCAGAGGCAAGCAGATGACGTTAAATATCTTTACACTTCACAGTGAATTGCTCATTCACCTGAGTGTTTAACTATGTCAATGTGCTCAACATTATCATATTTAATTGAATAGTTCAACAAGATAATATGCCAGTGCACATATCATTGGGAGAAATCTTTCAATGCATTATTGGCTCGCAACAGATAAGGCAACCCTCAGACAAAACACAGGGGATTTACCATGCAAAAATTATATACATGAGCAAAAATGAAATGCGTAAAGAGTTTCCGAAGGGCTGATTATATATTAGGCATTACACATCTCAACTCGCTTTCTCGGGGCAGGGAAGGACATGCTATGGATAAACAAAACATCCAGTCTTTTTTTTTTAAGATCATTTCCATTTTAATTCTCAGAGGTGTATCTCATGAAAGGAGGGGAAACACTATGCTATCACTTACTTTGCTAACGTTTTCCCCCTTTAAGATATGCTTTGCAAAATTACCTGATTAAACATATGTATTGATCCTTTCTTATATCGATCCCTTCACCCAAGATTTTAACTGGCATTTTGTACATATTAGTAAAAAAAAATCTGACAGGCTTCATTTTCTGAATTTCTATTCAGGAAAAATATTAGAATCTCTTGAAAGAACCACTATCATTTTTAAAGTATAAGCCCTAAATGGTAGTGTTGGTAGCAGAACTGATAAAATATACATAGTGGGACTGTGTTAATCTTTTGAAGTTAATTGGCTGTGGCACTAGTCCTCAGTATAGACAATAAATGACAACAAAGTCTAACTAGTTTTCTGGTGCAGCTTATTACAATATTTTATTTATTTATTTATTTATTTTTACAGCTTATATGCCGCCCACTACCCAAAGGTCTCTGGGCGGCTTACAACAAGGAATTAAAACAGTTAAGATATAAAATATCAATAAATAATTAAAACAACAGCAAAACCTTATACTAAAATCATCACTAAAATTGCCATCAAAGGACCCCAGTCTATGTTGTATCAATTAAAAAACTTCTGGAACAGGAAGGTTTTTACCTGGCGCCGAAATGTCATCAATGTTGGCGCCAGGCGGATCTCACTTGGGAGGGCATTCCATAACTTGGGGGCAGCTGCCGAGAAGGCCCTATGTCTACAAGCCATCCCTCTCACCTCCTTGAGGGATGGCTCTTTCAAGAGGGCCCCCTGGCTAGATCTTAATTGCCGGGTAGGTTCATATGGAAGGAGGCGGTCCTTCAGGTATCTAGGCCCCAAGCCGTTTAGGGCTTTATATGTCAAGACAAGCACTTTGAATTGGGCTCGGGCAGCAACTGGTAACCAATGCAGGTTACGTAGAATCGGCGTGATGTGATCTCTGGCGGCCCCACCACTCACCAGCCGCGCCGCACGATTCTGAACCAGTTGCAATCGCCGGACCGTCTTCAAAGGCAGCCCCACGTAGCGCGCATTGCAGTAATCAATACGGGATGTTACCAGCGCATGCGTAACTGTCATGAGGCTCTGCTCGTCTAGGTAGGGGCGGAGCTGGTATATTTTCCGCAGCTGAAGGAAGGCGCCCTGGCCACCGAATCCACCTGGGCTTCCAGAGTTAGACCAGGGTCCAGAAGCACCCCCAAGCTGCGGACCCTGTCCCTTAGGGGGAGTGCAACCCCGTCCAAGACAGGGAAGTGGCCCTCTAACCTGTCCGGCGAAGCACCCACTAACAGCACTTCCGTCTTGTCTGGATTGAGTTTCAATTTATTAACCCTCATCCAGTCCATTATCTGGCCCAGGCACGAGTTCAGGACAGAAACCGCCTCACCTGGATTGGTGGAGAATGAGAGGTAGAGCTGAGTATCGTCAGCATATTGCTGACTCCTCAGCCCAAACCTCCTGATGACCTCTCCCAGTGGTTCCATGTAGATGTTAAACAGCATGGGAGACAGTATTGAGCCCTGAGGAACCCCATGACGTAAACGCCACGGGGCGGAGCAACTGTCCCCCAGCACCACCTTCTGGACACGGTCAGCCAGGAAGGAGCGGAACCACCGCAAAACAGTGCCTCCAACTCCCAACCTGGCCAGCCTATCCAGAAGGACACCATGGTCGATGGTGTCGAAAGCCGCTGAGAGGTCCAGGAGTATCAACAGGGTTGCACTCCCCCTGTCTCTCTCCCGGCAAAGGTCATCGTACAGGGCGACCAAGGCAGTCTCTGTTCCAAAACCCAGCCTGAAACCAGATTGAAATGGATCCAGAAAATCCGCTTCATCCAGCAGCGCCTGGAGCTGTCCGGCCACCACCCGCTCCAACACCTTGCCCAAATAAGGGAGGTTCGCTACTGGCCGGTGGTTACCCACCAGCCCTGGGTCCAGGTTGGGTTTTTTTAGGAGTGGCCTAATTACTGCCTCCTTTAAGGCAGCAGGGACCACTCCCTCTCTTAATGAGGCATTTACAGCTTCCTGGACCCAGGTGCGAACCCCCCTGGCAGATCTTTCAATTAGCCAGGAAGGGCAAGGGTCGAGCAGAGTGGTGGTAGAATGGACAGATCCAAGCACCCTGTCCACATCCTCGGGTCTCAATAATTGAAACTCATCCAATAATACTGGACCTAAGCACGGCGCACTGGACACATCCCTTGATTCTGCACCAATAGTGGAGTCCAATTCCCTGCGAATCTGAGCGATTTTTCCCTCAAAGTGAACAGCAAACTCGTCACAACGGGCTGCCGAGTGGTCCAGAACCTCCTCCGTATTTCTCAGTTGAAGAAGGTCCTGGACCACCTGAAACAGCTCTGCTGGACGGCACTCTGAGGAAGCAATACGGTTTGCGAAATATTGCCTTTTCGCCAACCGTATTGCCACAGAATAGGCCCGATAATGGGCTCTAAGCTGTGTTCGATTGGACTCACAGCGGTATTTTCTCCACTTGCGCTCCAGCTGTCTCCCCTCCTGCTTCATTGCCCGCAGCTCAGATGTATACCAAGGAGCCGTCTGGGCTCTGCGCAAGGGGAGAGGGCGCTTAGGTGCGATAGTGTCAACTGCCCGGGACATTTCCCTATTCCATAGGGTGACCTGAGCTTCGACAGGAGCACCGACCATATCAGACGGATAATCCCCCAGAGCTTTCAAGAAACCATCTGGATCCATCAGTCTTCGAGGGCGGATCATCTTAATAGATCCCCCACCCTTGCAGAGGGTTGGAGTAGCTAATAGCCTAAACTTGACCAGGAAGTGGTCTGAACATGACAATGGAGTCAGGACCAACCCCTCCACATCCAAACCACCATCCTCCAATCCCGTTGAGAAAACCAGGTCTAGAGTGTGGCCTTTCTCATGTGTCGGGCTGATGACATGTTGAGACAGCCCCATGGTTGTCATGGCGGCCATGAAGTCCTGAGCCGCCCCGGCCAAGGCAGCCTCAGCATGGATGTTGAGGTCCCCCAGTACCAACAGTCTGGAGGTCCTCAACACCAGGTCCGAGACCACCTCCGTCAGCTCAGGCAGGGAGACTGTTGGAATGCAGCAGGGTGGGCGGTACACCAACAGAATCCCCAGTCTGTCTCGTGAGCCCAGCATACAATACAGGCCCTCTAAACCTCCTCTCAAGGAGACAGGAAGCCTGGTCAAGGAGATAGAACTCCTATAGACTATAGCAACTCCCCCTCCCCGACCTTCCGGGCGACACTGGTGCTGGACTGAATACCCAGGTGGGCAGAGTTGGGAGAGGGGAACCCCACCTTCCTCTCCCACCCAGGTCTCAGTAATGCATGCCAGGTCGGCACCCTCATCCAGGATGACATCATGAATGAGGGCGGTCTTATTTTTTACTGACCTGGCATTCAACAACAGCACCGTGTGGCCCATAGGTTTGCTGATATGGTCACCTGATACCTTCAGGTTGGAAGTGGAACCAGAAGAGGGGATAGATGTAAGATATCTA
Organism: Phrynocephalus forsythii; assembly: GCA_029282475.1. Lineage (NCBI taxonomy): Eukaryota > Metazoa > Chordata > Lepidosauria > Squamata > Agamidae > Phrynocephalus > Phrynocephalus forsythii. Next base: position 38,008,683 of record JAPFRF010000002.1, on the reverse strand, counting down.
ACCTCTCTTCTCCTACGTGGGCACGTTCCACTCCCACCCCCATACCTTCCTCTACCCAGCACAGGCTCAATGGCTCCCCCCTCCATTGCCCTCCTTCCTTCCTGTTCCATCAGTTCCATTGTGAGTCCTTATCTCTATCTCAGATGGCAAGAAAATGACAAAAAATGAAACAAAACAAAACAGAATAAGGTAGATAAAAAACAAACCACCCCACCATTCAGCTTCAACAGCCCACCACCCTCTCCCCTTCACAGGCAAATAATAGAGGTTGGTATCAGCCCGATGCCCCTCCCCCCACCACACCTCTCTGATGGCAAGCCAGCTAAATTGTCTCTCGTGCCTCTCACTCACGAGGAGACCCAGCAGCAAGCAGGTGGAGACAAAGGGGTGGTGGTTGAAGCAGGGTCCGTTTGGAGCAGCACTTGCTGGATGATGGAACCACAGCACAAGCTTGCAGACAGCTAGGAAGCTGTAAGGCGGAGTCCCAGCTCTCCAGTCCCACCCCTCTATTGGCAAGCTGGCTAGGTTGCCTCTTGTGCCTCTCACTCACGAGGAGACCCAGCAGCAAGCAGGTGGGGACAAAGGGGTGGTGGTTGAAGCAGGGTCCGTTTGGAGCAGCACTTGCAGGATGATGGAACTACAGCACAAGCTTGCAGACAGCTAAAAAGCTGTAGGGCGGAGTCCCAGCTCTCCAGTCCCACCCCTCTATTGGCAAGCTAGCTAGGTTACCTGTTGTGCCTCTCACTCACGAGGAGACCCAGCAGCAAGCAGGTGGAGACAAAGGGGTGGTGGTTGAAGCAGGGTCCGTTTAGAGCAGCACTTGCTGGATGATGGAACCACAGCACAAGCTTGCAGACAGCTAAAAAGCTGTAGGGCGGAGTCCCAGCTCTCCAGTCCCACCCCTCTATTGGCAAGCTGGCTAGGTTACCTCTCGTGCCTCTCACTCACGAGGAGACCCAGCAGCAAGCAGGTGGAGACAAAGGGGTGGTGGTTGAAGCAGGGTCCGTTTCGAGCAGCGCTTGCTGGATGATGGAACCTGGACTCTTGGGCCAGCAGGAACGCTGGTAATACCTTGGTTTACGAGCATAATTTGTTTCAGAAACATACTTGTAAACCAAAACACTCTTATATTAAAGCCAATTCCCCATAAGAAATAAAGGATTCGTTCTGGGGACCCAATAGACTGTATACTGTACACACAAAAATGCCAAAACTCACAAAGGAAGTTGGCCAGAGGTCCATGTACGCACCATGGTTTAGGTGCTTGGCTGCAGAACCTGCCCTGCTTGGGACTAACTACTAGATTTTACTCTGTGTTTTTAATGGGGACAATAATAAAGTGCAATTTGTAGCCCTATACTCACCAGACGAGCTGCCCCATGAAAAGAAATGGTTTGAAAAAATAAGAGTGTCAAAAACAAATTAAATTAAAATATAAATATAAATATAAATAAAACTCTAACCTGTACTCCCCTTTGAAAATGTTCATGGCTGGTGCAAGAGAAACTTCCCTTCCTCTCTCCTTCCTCTGCTTTGGAGGCTACCTGAGATGAAATGCTCCAGACAATAACCCACAATCCAGCAGGGGGAGGGATTTGTGATCACGTGACCTGCTCCAGTGCTTATATATCAAGACATTGCGTGTTGATTAAGGCAAAATTCAGAAGAAATGTTTGCTTGTCTTGCAAAACTCTCTTAAACCAAGTTACTCTTAAACCATGTTACCCTTAAACCAAGGTATTACTGTACACCTGATTCTTCATTCTTCCAGCACATCAGCAATTCACATTTGGATAAAATGCAGACATACACTCAGTGAAAGAAACTCAGTCCACAATGTCCAGATAAAGCAGAAATCCAAGTTACCACAGCAGAAAATCCAGCAATCTTCTGAGTAAGCAAATCAGCAATACAGATACCAGGTGTTATAGCAATTACTGGCAATCAAATGAACAGAGAAATGTTTGCTACCTAAGCTCTACTTTTATATTCTTTGAACCCTCATAATGCTGACCAATCACATTTAGCATGGCATCATCCTGGATTACATCATGTACATTGGCCCATCAGTTACCTCATCCAGATGAATCACCATCCAGACTCAGGACTATGAGTCTGAACTTTTTGATTGCACACACCTGGGTTGTATTTTCTCCATTTCAATTATCTGTTCTAATCAGGAAATATTGGACATTGATTTTCAAATGTCCTGACAAGTTGACAAAGGACATCTAGACTGACAGGAAATTTTTGTGTGTGGAGTGAATGGAAGTGGGTTTTTTTAAAAAAAAATCTTCAGATTTAAGCTTAACAGTTTCATGGGTAGCAAAGAAATGCCTGGGATTTCAATGTACATCAGCAAGAGAAATTTCTCGACTCATTATTGTGACAACACCCTGGAAGCAGGAGAAATAATAAGAAAACCATCAGCCAATCCCAGCAGGAGGGCGGGGGATTGTATGGTATAAAAAGGGTGGAGCCTGGTCTGTGAGGGAGTTGAAGAGCTAGGAGTTGAGAGTTTAGAGCTGAGAAAGCTGAGAGAGCACAGCTCTGTTAGAGGTCAGGCAGGCAGGTTAGGTGTGAGGGCTTTACTGTTTACTGTTTATTAAAGACAGGGAGGCTTGAAGATTTGATTTAATCTATTTTATGTTGAAGGCAAAGCATACCAACTTCAGTCATTGTTGTATTTATTTATTTTCTCAATAAACATAATCATTATTTTTATATTATACATCTGAGTCTGTCCCGGTTCATAAGGCGATGATTTAAAAGGTGGCAGCATTACCATGTGGATCCTGTGAAGATTAATAAGTTGGTTCCCTACACTTCACATTTTCATCACAATTACATGGTTAAAAGGGAGGTGTCATCACAATTATACGTGTATTTTATTTGATCCACCTGCAGATGTTAGGAGATTTAAGTCAGGTTTAGGTTTGTTTTTTTCAATTGTTACCTGTGTCTTTCGATTTGATGGTGTGGATATGGGTTTAACTCTTATACACAGCCCAGAGTAGTGGCTTGCTTTGAGATGGATGGTCTTTATATGTCCCCTCTCTCTCCTGCCATTAGTGTTTCAAAAATGTGGTTCTGGGAGATGGTCATTACTGAAGTGTCTATGCTGCAAAATAGGACTATTTAGCAACAAAAAAAAAAGATTTACAGACAAAACACCCCACCCACACTGACCGGGGCTGGGTGGGATCAAAACTGCCAAAGTCTGAATGTTGTATAAATAATCATTATATGAGCCAGGGTATAAGAATTTTAAGCCTAGAAAAGTAGAATGTAATCTTAACAGAAAGTAAGTGAACAACAATGAACTGGTGGTAGAGATTACAGGACTGATGGATGTAACCTTGAAAACAGAAAAAAGGCAGAAAGTAACTGTTTAAGTAGCAATGTACTGAATGTCCATTTGAGATCATTGCCAAATAAAAACAGAAATCCTACCTCATCCCATATCTGTGTGAGTAAGTAAAGACTCATTGTTTCTCTATGGAGTTTGCTTGTCATGCGGAGAGACTGTAAAGTGAATGGTCTTTGCTACCAAAGCAGAGTCAATGACATTTTGCATTGACTCTTCCAAATGAGGCACATTATAGATAAGAAAAGTTGTTATTGTTTCCTCTTATCAGAAAATTCAGCTACTGAAGCTGAGTCCATGAGATTTTGCATTAGCCTTCTACTAGTGAAATCCTTAACACTGGCTAGAATATATACAGTATATAAATAGATGAGGAATATAAACAGCTATACCTATAACAGAGCTGGTATAGTGTAAGCAAACCGCTGGTTGGATAGAGCCAGAGAAGCCAGCTGAGCCACAATGGAGTCAAGCTGACTGAGCCAAGAAGCCAGTGTGGGAAAGGGAAAATAATGGCAGCTGCAGAGAGAGCAGCAGAGAGGCAACACAGAGATATCATGGGTTTCCTCCATAGAATTTAACTGTAAAATGGCTGGGTGACAATGTAGACAACTTGGTATTAGACATGGGCACGACTAGGCGAAATTCTCGTTTCCATTTTCGGTTCTCGTTATCGTTACGTAACGGGTAACGGTAATGAGAATTACTCCACTCCAGCTCGAACCCGAACCGAAAAAGAAAAATTGGGTCTGATTTTTCGTTGTCGTTCATGGCATCGCGGCGATCGCGCAATGCCAAGCAGCATAGAAAAAAAGTTTTAAAAATAAAAAAACCTCGATTCTCGGCCATAAAAGCAGGCGAAAATATGCCTGCCTCAGTGAGAGCACCTACCAAGGGGTGGTTTCTGGGGTGGGACCCCGGCCTTCCCCCCTCCTGTCTTGGGCTGCTTGCACCAGGCTGGGGGGGGGGTCATCCTCGTCGTCTCCATTTGCCATGCGGTGGGGGGGATCCAAAATGGCAGCCACAATATTTCTTTTGAAATCGTGGTCCAAAAACCCACCAAAGCACCAAAGAAACATGTGAAAATTAGGTATTTTAAATGCCTGAATTTTTATAGTAGCAGCAGTGGGTTTTTTTATAGCAATAAAACGTCTCCATTGATTTTATTTTATTTTATTTTATTTTATTTTTATTTTTTTTACACCTGCGCACACGCAATGATGGGCTGGCCATGGGATGGGACCATGCAAATTTTTGGAGCCATTCCACCAATCGCATGGCCAGGTTTTGCTGAGACTTCTGGATGTGCCAGAGAGGGCATAAAAAACCCACCAACCCTAACCCTAACCCTAACCCTAACCCTAACCCTAACCCTAACCTGAACCATTACCCTAAGACTAGCCCTAACCCTAACCCTAACCCTAACCTGAACCATTACCCTAAGCCTAGCCCTTACCCTAACCCCAACCCTAACCCAGATTCGTACACAAGTACACTTCCCTTCTTAGTGGGTCAGAGTGATGCACCCAAAGAGGTGCCTTCAACTCAGAGACCCACTCCCTCCCTCCCTCCCTCCCTAAGCGTAACCTGTACAGCAGTACGCCAGTATGCTTTCCTTCTTAGTGAGTCAGAGAAGCACCGACGAGGTTCCTCTGACACACTAACCCCCAAATGTTCTTAGTGAGACAGAGAAGTGCCGACAAGGTTTCCTGTCACACTAACAACAACCCCAATGTAATTATAATGGCGGCTACTGGCTACACGTTACGCTCCTCCCTAAACCACTGTACAAATGACAGACGACAAACGGAAACGACAAACTTTTGAAAAATTTCGCGACAAAGGGAAACGAGCCGAAACGGGCCCGTCCCAAAAAATGACAACTCAAAACGTAATTTTTTCTGGTCGTGCCCATCTCTACTTGGTATTTATCCATGTGTGTATCCAAATATGTTTAGAAGCTAAGAAATATATTTCTCCTATTATTTTTAACTTTTTTTAAGAGATGTGCTTTTGAAGGCCTAAGTTCTTGTATTGAGATCAAATTTAATGTCTTGCTGTTACTTGTTTTTAACTAAAAGCGTACAACTGAAATATATTTGTCTGGCTTAAATATTTGTTTACAAATTATTCATTCTTAATATATTGTTAATGACATGAATCTCTAACTATAAAAATGGTTTTTGAGCTAATTTTACCTAGACACATTTTTCTCTGTACATTTCACTAGAAGTGAAAGCAGTGGTTTATTCGTCGTCGTCCCCCCCCAGAAAAACCCAATAAAATTACTTAAATCTGGAAAGCAGTGGTTTATTCTCATCCTTCGAAGACAGATGAATGAAGAGTGGAAGCTACATGTTTGGTGAGCCTGTCAAGAGACCAAATAGACTGTCCCTTGATATTTTAGGCAGTTGAACTCTGATACGAGTGGCATGCTTATTTGATTTGCACAAATATTTAAGGATTTCAGGAATAAATGTTAGCTGTGATGGACCACCACAGACCCACGCTACCAAAGTGAGTTATAAAGTTATATCATGTTTAGAGGACATTGCTTGCATGCCATGCTTTTGACCTTGACAGGGGGCTCATAATTGCAAGCAAAGCTTGTGCTAACTTCTAAAGGAGCAGTCAGGAAACAAAGGTAAGCTCATTTGTGAATTACTGAAGGTGTCAAAAGCACCTTCTGTGATAGTCAGCTGTTCCTTCAACATTTAAGAAATTCTGCCTTCTAACTGGGTGCTGTTTTAGTGTGCAATGTGGCCACTAGTTGTTGGAAGGGTGCCCAGGGCCCCACAATTTGACAAAGCACGGTACTAACTTATTGCCATTGCAATACAGATTAAAGATTAAGCAACTTTCTGTGGACAACTTTGGACAAGGTCATAGTGCAGGATAGAATACTGGTATCTCCATGCAATGACTTCAAATCCACCACCCTCGGATTTTTTTGAAAAGATAACAGAAGGGAAGTCCTTTCATACTGGCTGAAGGAAATCAAGGGAACCATTTGAAAAGGAGTTCTGAAGCAGACACCTTTGCTGTTAGGCACCTTCTCTTCCACAAATTGTCCCTTAGCATAACCACTGCTTTGCACATCAGAGGCCGAAAATGGATACTGAATTCTCTGTTTGCTGCCCCAAAGTCAAGAGTTCAGGTGAACCATATGCAAGATTTTGGGATGTGTCCATGGTCTGTTTTTGAAAAGTTGTTACATTTGCATTTTAACAAAAAATGCATTTCTCCGTCTATTTTTAATTTTGTAGGTTTCACGTGAATGTCCCTGACTTGATATTCTTTAACTTTACATCATACATGAAAAGACCATATGGATATGTATATTAAAGTTTTCAGTTTACCCATACACAGATGTAATCAGCATAAATACTTGGAATAAACACTTAAGCTGTGTGCACAATAAAGGAAGAAAGTGTACATAGAATTGTGACAGTGTAGGTGGCCTGAGAAAACTATCACTTACCATGGACTGGTTATTAAAAACAACTCAATTTTGTCTTATAGAAGGCAATCCTCAGTAATATGCAGAGTCTTTATTTATTTTACTTATTTATTTATTTATTTAATTTTTTATACCACTCTTCTGACGCCCTCTTACTCAGGACCAAGTGATAGGAGATGCCAGCTTTGAAAATAGGAAAATGATATAACATGTAACTCCTGGGAAATGGTCCTTCAAAGCTGTTAGCACAAGAAACTTGGAAATTAAACCTATCTTTTACTTTCAAATAACTCACCAACAAATTAAAAAGGAACAGATTTCCACCTTGCAGAGCCTTTGCCCGCAGGATAAATACCCTTTACCTTCCATGATGCTCCAGTTCTTACGGCAAAGGTTTCATTACATCTTTGATTTCCAGTTGTCAAGAGCAAGTAAGAATTGCACTGCCCAGAATGTTCCGTTTAAATACTTCTTTCAAAATGGTGGCTCTTCCTTGGCAATAAGTATCCAAAATGTCTGCCCAGGTCGGAAATAAAGAGATGAGACATCTTTGTGGGATTAAAACTGGGACACAATTTCTTGATATGAATTCTGTCAATTATTGTTGCTCCACTCTAAGCAAGGGGGTCTGAAAAATGCAAGTGGTTATATGATTTTTCTCCCGATTATTGTTAGCAGGGTGCTGCCAGCTCATTCAGTGTCCTCCCAACTTTTAAAGGTCTGGGCATCCCCCGTCTGTCCCTTTCACATGTATATGATTACTGATAGTTTTCTGCTATATCTAATTGCCTAATCCATTCCTAATGCCATAGAGGACTGCTGGTCTGATACATCATATCTAGAGATGGACACAAAACAGAAAACCGATGGTTCAGTTGGTTCTGTTTTGGGCCCACCCTCGGTTCGGTTCGGGTTCATATGAATTGTTTTTTTTTTTTATTGTATGAACCTGTACCGAGCCAAACTGGCTTGACTTACCTTACCTCAGCGGTGATCCCAGCAGCGGTGGCAGCCCGGAAGGCCTTGGCAGCAACCTCACTGGACAGCAGGAGGCAGGAGGCCTCACCGCTGCCTCCGGAGCCCTGACCACAGCGACGCCGAGCAGCGGTGGGCTGACCTGCCACAGGCCCAGTGTTGTTTTTTGTTTTTGTTGTTTTGAATTTTTAAAAGTCCCCAAAGCAGTGAGGGTTTTAGGCGCTGGCTTGGGGTGCTAGCTTCCCCGCACCTGGTTCTTTTTTCTCCAGCGCCAACCATGCAGCCCCTGGGGCCAGGTTGGCACTTTTTTTAAAAAAAATTTTTTTTAACATTTTAGGATGCCGACCATGCAGCTCCTGCGCCGGGTCAGCACTTTTAATTTTTTTAAAATTTTAATTTCCCCCCCAGTGTAGACCACATGGGCCTTGGGGCCCGGTCAGCACTTTTTATATTTTTAATTATTATTTTTTAAAAGCCCCAGTCTTGGGGCTGCCCCCCCCACAGCTGATTGGCCCTTGCTTCCCTCCGCTGAAGAGAACTAGTGGCGGCACTGGCGAGACACAAGATAAGTGTCCACAATGAAAAATAAAATGAACAAAATGGAAATTTCCGTTTGATTCTGTTTCATTTTTCTTTGATGGGTTGCTGTCTTATTCGTATTGTTAGCTAACACAATGAATAATTAATAATGAAATGAATTAAAAGTTCATTTTGTGCACAACAGAGCATTGCAGGCGTTCTCGCTTCGGGCAGCCACTCTTAGGGACGCCTGGAAAATGTTTACTCGAAACTGGGCCTTCTCCGTGCCCCTACCTTTTGCAATAAACGTCCTAGCGAGATAGGCCTGGCACAGTATCTGCCTGCCTTTAAGAAAGTTCTCAAGACATTGCTTTTTAAAGAGGTATTCATTGTTTATGTTCTGTTGTTCTGTTGCTCATGTCCCAGGGGTTATAAGCTTGCCTAGCTGGTTTGTTTTTAGTTCTTAGTTGTTTGCTTATTTCAAAATTAACTATTTTATACTTTTGTACTTTGTGCTTGTTGTAAACCACCTGATATATAAATGTATAAATGTACAAAGAAAGAAAGAAAGAAAGAAAGAAAGTGTGCATCCCTTCTTTGTGTATTCAATCCAGGATAGGCAGGCCTGGGTTCAAATACCTGCTTAGCCACTGACAATTCATGGGGGTCAGGGGTAGGGTAAAACTATGACTTAAATATCTCATATACCTTGAAAATTATATTGGGATCATTGTAAATCATATGCTTCTTGATGCCACATAATAGACTGAAAAGGTACAGACATCCATGCTATCCTGTTGTTCAAGATCTGAGCATCATACCATGAACATTCTAATGAAAAAATGGTTTTCCTTTAGAGTTTTTGCAGATTTGAACCAATAAAACAATTTCGATAATTTTAAAGAATGTACTAAAAGGATTAAGTATCTAGTATTCAGTTTTAAATTATGTTACCATATCTATCTGAGAAGGAAGGAAGAATGGGTATAACAATAGTAAAAATAAATAAATAAATAAATAAATAAATAAATTTTAAAAACCCATGAAAAGATAAAGTGTTGATTGAATTTCATTAGTTTCCATGAGATCTATCAGACTGGAAAATAATCTTCTTTGGAATGTATGAATGGGATTTTGGAAATTAGGGCCAAACCTTATTCAAGTCAAGACAGTTGAGGGCCAGGTGAGTGGATGTTGGACTGAATGAACTGAAGCTGTTAGTCTGAACCAAAACTGTGATGAATCCAAACCATTCCCAGTCAGGCAATGTTGGAAATTGTTTAGCAGTACTGCCTAGATGCCCTAAGCACATCCGATCTCATCTGATTTCGGAAGCTAAGCAGGGTCGGGCCTGGTTAGGAGACCACCTTGGATGGCCAACAACCAGGGAATGCCAGGTGCTGTAGGCACCTGGAGTAGGAACTGGCAAGCCACTCCAGTATTCCTGCTGAGAAAACTCCACGGACATGGGGTCACAGAGAGTCGGTCATGACTGTAAGGACACAACACACACACACACACACACACACACACACACACACACACACACACACACACACACACACACACACACACACACACACACACACACACACACACAGAGAGAGAGAGAGAGAGAGAGAGAGAGAGAGAGAGAGAGAGAGAGAGAGGAGCCCCCTGATCACTGTCTAACATTCTGCCAGCATAGTTGCTGTGAGCCAAGGCTCAGGTAAGTTTGGAACTGGCATAACCTAGCTGATTCTCAGCCCTTTTTGGTTCTTCTCCAGGTAAATATTCTCCAGCAGATACGTTTTACTGGCAGATCTCTTAGTGCAGCTGGCAAAAGAAGGTTCTCCCAGCACAAAAGCATTTCTGCCAGAAAATTATGTTTTTGTCTGCTCCTAGCCCAATATAGCTGGTACATCTTTGATTTCATGTTGCTGTAGATTTGTCTGGCTAGGTAACATTTGGAGATGGATGGGAAGTGACAGCAGCTATAGAAGCTACAGAATCCTTTTGTATTTTCCTCTTAATTAAAAGGCAGAGCATATGATAAGCATGGAGATCTTATGGGCAGATATATCTAGCTAGCACCATAAGACCTATGGGACAAATACAGTAACGAAAAAAATGTTTCATAATCCTGATTAGCATAGATTCAGACTGCTTGACAGAAACAAGTGAGCAAAAACATAGGTTATGAACATTTGCCTAGCAAAGGCAATCGCAGAAGAGCTGCAGAAAGGCTGTCATTAAGAATCCCTTATAAAATATTAACAATAAATGGCCACTCTCACCTGGATATGCTGTTTCTACCGTGAAATGAGCTTGTGCTAATGTTCTAGTGGGATCTTGCTAGGGTTTGTGCCACAAATCAAAGGCCCAGGGACACAACTAATCTTAACCTAGTATGAATCTGCAGAGCAAATGAAGGCAAGCAGCGAACTAACACATCAGAACAGCTCAATGAGCACTCGGCATTGGCCTTTCCTCCTCTGAGTCTCTTCTGTTTCTTTTGTGGTGCTACATGATATAAACACCACATTCACTCTGTATCTGCCCCCCCCCCATGAGTTCTTCCAAAGCAGCAAGCCATTTTCATTAATTTATGAAAAAAGGTAACTTGGCTGGAAAAAAATACCTAGGACAACAGTTATGGAGGAGACCCTGCCAATGTTGAAGACAAAGTGTCTTACTCTTGGTTTTGAGGATAGACTATCCATCTCTTGGTTCCTTAGGGAAATACATCAAGGGAAAATCATAACCAAAGTTGGGAGGGGGGATCCCGCAGAAAGGCAGACTCCACAAGGTAATTAAAAAGTGAAACTCGTTTGTCTCATGCACATAACCATTGCATTACAGCTACTACTGTTGCTTCTATTACTACTCTGCTTTCAGTTATGGTATACAGTTTAGCTGAGAATAATTCATAGGACAGTACTGAGTTAGCTATTTTCCAAATTCTCTTACATGACATTCCCCAAGATGTATCATGCAAAACCTTAGAGAGAGAGAACAATATACTTTTAAACTCATGAATGGCTCCCCAAATGGGCTCCATTAATTTAGCCTAGATCAGCTTGTCTCAAGACAAAATGTGAAATGTTGTTTTGAAGTAATTAGTTCCAGTTCCAGTGCTGAAAATAATTAATTACCATTAACTAATGATGACTGGTTAGAAATTATAGATTTATTACATTTTTATAAATCACTCTTTGTTTTCCTGTTTCCAAAAATACTGCAATAGCTGGATCTTGGTTACTTTCTGAAAAAATCCTATTGGTACAAGACAATGCTCTGTGGTACAAAGAACCCCATTTCTTCTCATCTTGCTTCTCTTTGCCACAGCCAACAGCTCAAAGCTCAATGTGTCCTTGAGCCAGGTGATAGATCTGCTTCACCATTTTGTGCTGCCACATTCCCGTAACTATAAAAAGATCTAATGGTTAGAGTTACACCACAGATGTAGTGATGCAGGGTTTAGAAACGAATTAGGGTGCTTTTACACGACCCCTGAGATCCGCTGGCAACTTAAATTTGGACCAGAGATCTTAGGGGTTTGCTCCTCTTGCTGTATTCCCACTCCACACGCCATTGCTCCTGTCAGCGTGAGGGGAGGGGGAAAAAAGGGAGAAAAGAATGCAGGCTCACCTCCGCTCTGCCGTCGGGAGCTTCCCCGGGAGGCATTGCAGTCTCTTAAAGGGGCAGGGGGCAAACAAACAAACAAACAGAAGGCGAGGACAGCCCGGCACTCACTGCTTTACATCCGCATCAGAATTTTTTCACCTTCAGAGACCAGGTACTTGGAAAATGCGCTGGGACGTGCTTAGGTGGGCGTGGTCATACTTAATTTTTTTAAAACTCCGGAGCTGGTGGCAAAACAATTTTAAGCTCCGCATCTGGGAGCCCTTTGCCTCAGATTTTAGGGGTCGTGTAAAAGCGCCCTTAGTTACAAGTAGCTAGCTATTCTTCCTCCCACACCACACCAACTAAAAGAAGAAACAAAGAATAATGGCTTCCATGGTGGGATTACTGTATCTGAGGAGAAGCAGGTATGCCTTTAGCCCAGCTTCCTCTGCCATATAGGAAGCCCAGAGTAACAGTGGATGTGAAAGAGGATTTTGAAGAGGTAAGTGCTGAAAATCTCCACCTCAGGAATGTCAACATAGGGAGAAAAAGGGAGCTTTCTTCCCAGCAGATGGAGGATGAAATAGAAATGGAAGGGTGATGTTTAACCATTTTAAGAAATAGGTTAGTTATTTTCATCTTTCCTCCGTATTTCCTCTAAGCATGTGGGTTTTGTTTTTCAGAGAGAAAGGAATGGTTTTTCATGGCTACTTTTGGGGAGAAGTTACAGGGATTTCCCCTATTCTTGCTGTTGAATACAACAGGGAATCTCAAAATGCTTAAACATTTCACCTCTGAAGAGTTTCATCCTGTCAATGCAGTCTAACCAAGGAAGAGGAGACATTTAGTGAGCATCCTTCATCTCCCTAGCACAAACCAACATCAGAGACAACAGTTGTATTAGCAATGGTTGGGGTTTTTTCTTAAGTGTTTGTTGGGCATTAAAACAATAATTATCTTATATAGGGAGATAAAACCAAACCATCAGAACCGGAAAGGACCAGGTACAGTATCGGTGAAGGTGAGGTGACACAAAAATAGACTGGAATGTGAACAGGAACATTCAAATGGAGCAAGGTGGTCCTTCAGATATTCCTAAGTCTTGAAAGGGCTTTCAAAGTAAGAGCAAGCACTTCAGATCAGAACAAAAAGGGGTTCTGAAATAGTTTTAGTACAAGTTTATGCCCAGCAAATATGCTCCAGTCATCTAGTCCACAGAATCAATCTCTTCTGGTTTCTTAACAAGCAGCAAAGTCCAAGACCATATGAAACAGGCAGACAAAATGACACTAACTCCATGTGAGCATTAGAGTGGTAGAGGGTATGAAAAGGGGAATCCATCATACTCAATAAAGGAATACATAGAAAACATCCTATTGTATTTATTTATTTATTTATTTATTTATTTATTTATTTATTTATTTATTTATTTATTTATTTATTTTTGCATTTGTATACCGCTCCCATTTCCCAAAGGAACTCTGGGCGGTTCACACAATAAGCTTAAAAACAGACGACAATAAAACAATATAAAATAATAAAATAGTGCTGGGCAAGAGGAAAAAACTTAACAACCATGAAAAAAGAGAAGGGGAAAAAAACTTGGTACCACATTGTTGTTCAGTCGTTCAGTCGTGTCCGACTCTTTGTGACCCCATGGACCAGAGCTCGCCAGGCCTTCCTATCCTCCACTGCCTCCCGGAGTTTGGTCAAATTCATTTTGGTTGCATCGATGACACCATCCAACCATCTCATTCTCTGTCGTCCTCTTTTCCTTTTGCCTTCGATTTTTCCCAGCATCAGGGACTTTTCCAGGGAGTCCTCTCTTCTCATGAGGTGGCCAAAGTACTGGAGCCTCAGCTTCAAAATCTGTCCTTCCAGTGAACATTCGGGGTTGATTTCTTTCAGAATGGATAGGTTTGATCTCCTTGCAGTCCAGGGGACTCTCAAGACTCTCCTCCAGCACCACAGCTCAAAAGCATCGATTCTGCGGCGATCAGTCTTCTTTATAGTCCAGCTCTCACTTCCATACATCACTACTGGAAAAACCATAGCTTTAACCATCCTGACCTTAGTTGGCAAAGTGATGTCTCTGCTCTTTAGGATGCTATCTAGGTTTGCCATTGCTTTCCTCCCAAGAAGCAGGCGTCTTTTTATTTCGTTGCTGCAGTCGCCATCTGCAGTGATCAAGGAGCCCAAGAAAATAAACTCTGTCATTGCCTCCATTTCTTCCCCTTCTATTTGCCAGGAGGTGATGGGACCAGTGGCCATGATCTTAGTTTTTTTTATGTTGATCTTCAGCCCATTTTTTTCACTCTCCTCTTTCACCCTCATTAACAGCTTCTTTAATTCTTCCTCACTCTCTGCTATTAGAGTAGTATCATCTGCGTATCTGAGGTTGTTGATATTTCTTCCGGCAATCTTAATTCCGGCTTGTGATTCATCCAGACCGGCCTTTCTCATGATGTACTCTGCATATAAATTAAATAGGCAAGGTGACAGTATACAGCCTTGTCGTACTCCTTTCCCAATTCTAAACCAGTCAGTTGTTCCATATCCAGTTCTGACGGTTGCTGCTTGTCCCACATATAGATTTCTTAGGAGACAGATAAGGTGGTCAGGCACTCCCATTCCTTTAAGGACTTGCAATAGTTTATTGTGGTCTACACAGTCGAAGGCTTTGGCATAGTCAATGAAGCAGAAGTAGATGTTTTTCTGGAACTCTCTGGCTTTCTCCATAATCCAGCGCATGTTGGCGATTTGATCTCTAGTTCCTCTGCCCCTTCGAAATCCAGCTTGTAGTTCTGGAAGTTCTCTTTCCACATACTGCTGAAGCCTGCCTTGTAGAATTTTGAGCATAACCTTGCTAGCATGTGAAATGAGTGCAATTGTGCGATAGTTGGAGCATTCTTTGGCGTTTCCTTTCTTTGGGATTGGGATGTAGACCGATCTTTTCCAGTCCTCTGGCCACTGCTGGGTTTTCCAAATTTGCTGGCATATCTTATGCAGCACCTTTACAGCATCCTCTTCTAAGATTTTAAAGAGTTCAATTGGAATGCCATCACCTCCACTGGCCTTGTTGTTTGCAATGCTTTCTAAGGCCCACTTCACTTCACTTTCCAGGATGTCTGGCTCCAGGTCAGCAATTACGCTATCTTGGTTATCAGGGACATCCAGATCTTTCTGATATAATTCTTCTGTATATTCTTACCATCTCTTCTTGATCTCTTCTGCTTCAGTTAGGTCCCTACCATTTTTGTCCTTTATCATATCCATCTTTGCACGAAATACCCCTTTAATATCTCCAATTTTCTTGAACAGATCTCTGGTTTTCCTTTTCTGTTGTTTTCCTCTATTTCTTTGCACTGTTCATTCAAGAAGGCCGCCCTGTCTTTCCTTGCTATTCTTTGGAAGTCTGCATTCAATTTTCTGTATCTTTCCCTTTCTCCCTTGCATTTTGCGTCCCTTCTCTCCTCCGCTATTTGCAGGGCCTTGTTGGACAACCACTTTGCTTTCTTGCATTTTCTTTTCTTTGGAATATTTTTCATTGCAGCCTCCTGTACAATGTTACAAGCCTCCATCCATAGTTCTTCAGGTGTTCTGTCCACCAAATCTAGTTCCTTGAATCTATTCTTCACTTCCACTGTGTATTCATATGGGATTTGACTTAGGTTATACCTGACTGGCCCAGTGATCTTCCCTACTTTCTTCAGTTTAAGTTTGAATTTTGAAATAAGAAGCTGATGATCTGAGCCACAGTCAGCACCAGGTCTTGTTTTTGCTGACTGTATAGAGCTCCTCCATCTTTGGCTGCAGAGAACATAGTCAATCTGATTCCGGTATTGTCCATCTGGTGATGTCCATGTGTAGAGTCGCCTTTTGTGTTGTTGGAAAAGAGTGTTTGCAATGACCAGCTTGTTCTCTTGACAAAACTCAATTAGCCTTTGCCCTGCTTCATTTGGAACTCCAAGGCCAAACTTGCCAGTTATTCCTTTTATCACTTGACTCCCTACTTTAGCATTCCAATCCCCTATGATGAGAAGAACATCTTTCTTTGGTGTCAGTTCTAGAAGTTCTTGTAAGTCTTCATAAAATTGGTCAATCTCAGACTCTTCAGCACTGGTAGTTGGTGCATAAACTTGGATTACTGTGATGTTCAAAGGACTGCCTTGGAATCGTACCGAGATCATTCTATCATTTTTTAGGTTGTATCCCAGCACTGCTTTTCTCACTCTATTGTTGACTATGAAGGCTACTCCATTTCTTCTATGGGATTCTTGCCCACAGTAGTAGATGTGATAGTCATCTGAACTGAATTCACCCATTCCTGTCCATTTAAGTTCACTGATGCCCAGGATGTCAATGTTTATTCTTTCCATCTCACGTTTGACCACATCCAGCTTACCCTGGTTCATAGATCTCACATTCCAGGTTCCTATGCAGTATATTTCTTTGCAACATTGGACTTTCCTTTCTCTTCCAGGCACATCTGCAGCTGAGCGTCCTTTCGGCTTTGGCCCAGCCACTTCATTAGCTCTGGAGCTACTTGTACTTGTCCTCCGCTCTTCCTCAGTAGCATGTTGGACACCTTCTGACCTGAGGGGCTCATCTTCCAGCGTCATATCTTTTAGCCTTTTGTTTCTGACCATGGGATGTTCTTGGCAGGGATACCAGGGTGGCTTGCCAGTTCCTACCCCAGGAAGTCTTATTACAGGCCTCATTGTCACCAGTGTAATTAGCCTTACAATGATGAAAGCACAGTTCAGCCTGTTTTATTTTATAGCCTCACTGATCAACTGGGACACAAAAGTAGAAATGTGCCCCATTTATAAGATATTCCAGACTGAGACCACATTAGCAGTCACCAAAGGCATCCCTGAATAGCCAGGTTTTAAGGGCTTTCCTGAAGGATGCCAATGAGGGAGCCTGGCGTATCTCACTGGGTAGCTTGTTTCTTTTAAAAAGGAAATTGGCAGTTCCTCCACTGTCATACTTTGGTTAGACAGGCAGATTAGGCTCTTGCCACAAACTGCTTCCTTAGGAGGAGTGTGGCAAAACTTAAACCCCTCTGCCACCTTCTTCCAGATTGACTAAATGGTGAGGCATGTGGCACTGGTTTCTTCTTTTCTATTCTCCATCTGGAACAGTGTGAAATGGCAGCAGCGTTATTCCCTTTTATTTCATATTCTGCCTGTCAGTTCTTTATCCTTCCATATCTCTTATGGTCCTTCCGATAAGGCAATATTCAATAAATCAGTTTGAGCATATTCGTGGAAAAGAAAATGGTTGAAGTTTCCCCTCTCCCTTGCCTTTCAAAATGTAGCATCTTTTTTTCCAACTACTCATTCTAAGAATTATACAACACCATATTTCCCAGATACATCTTTGTCTGCGCAGATGCTTTAGTTAAAATGCAAATGTCATATATTTAACATGTAAATGAAATGACATAAATATAATGCTTGAAATCTGCACTTCATCTCAAAAAGCAATTGTAATCTTTAATAAGAATCACAGAAGTTTGGGAGGACTGTCTGAAGATACCACATGCTTTTAATTACTGCTTGAATTGTCATCTCTTTCTAACTGCTGCATATACACTTCCAAAGAGCTAGTCTCAAGTTTAGGGTTAGTTCCTAATTCCCTGCATCTCTCACCCTGGATATTCCCCCCTCTGCTTTTTGCTTGGCACACATTCTATTTCCAACATGGCTAGTGGAGTATGACTTTCGGGCTGAATCACATATCCATTTTCTTTCTTGGTTGCCATTTGTCCAGTACATAAAGAGACTCGTGAATAATTATCTCATTCTTCTCTATTATAAGGAATTGAACAACTTGTGTCAGGAAATGGAAGAAGGATGTAGATACTAAAAACAGTAAGGAAAGCATAGCCAGTTATGGGCAAGCTATAACCAGCCGTACATCAGTAGAGATAGATCAGTACATGCAAAGCAGAGCAGAGCAGCACAGGTGAGCCTTTCTTCATAATTGTGCAATACAATTATGACCTTGGTATAACTGCAAGGAGGGATGTCTTTTAAAATCCTCATTGAGTCACAAGAATGGGATGTCATCATTGCTTAAACGATTCTCTTTCTTTCTTTATACATATAAAGAATAAAGAGGAATTAGATCCATCCAGGTTTCAAGAAACGAAAATGAAATGAAATGAAAACTACAATCTTCCAAGGGTCATCTCATAGAAAGACAATGTTCTTAAACATTTCCAGAACTCTCTGCAGTCTTGATTTTTAGGTAGCTGCTGTTTCTCACCTTCAGTTGCCTTAGGGGTCTATGGGGATTTTTAAAAGTGCATGATAAAATGCACATCAAAACTCAGCTACATTTTTCAGATATGGATAGGGAGAATGCTAAATAAAACAGAAGGGCAATTTGAAGACACAGATGTGCCGTCTAGATGCATTCTTGGAGAGTGACGGTGTGGTCATGGAACCGCATGCTTTTATGTCTTCCCATTTGGATGATGACAGCACACTCTGCATAGGGCTGCTTTCAGAAGTATTCAGAAAGATCATCTGGTCATTACCGATTTAGCTGGGCACTGACCTGAGCTACTAATGGGGAACTTTTGACTCCACCATTACAACAGCATCACTGGCTACCTGTTTCCAGAGACAAATCAGGTGCTGTTTATGATCACAAATTGGTTTGGAAACAGTTTTTTATCAAGGAATGTGTTTGCCCATCAGAGGCTCCTTGGGTCCTTCAGAACCTGGGTTTTCTTCTAATGGAACCACCTCCCAACTCCTGTCACCTTCAGAGGAACGTTTCATAGACATGCTGAAAAGAGCCTTCTCAGTGGCTCCTCTAAGGTCTCTTGGAATCCCTGCCAAAGAAAGATAGGCCACCTTCTGCTATTCTGTGATCAGGCAAATATGTTTATACTGAAAAGGGCTTTCAACAGTTCCGTGGCAGATTGCTAAGAAAGGCAAGATCTAAGTCAGTCAATCAATAACCAAAGCCTTCAACACCACCACTCAGCCACTCCTTTGACCATTCAGTCTAAGCAGGAGAAGCTAGGAAAACTGAGAAGGGGGTCTGAATGTCTATATGCCAGTGTAACAGCAGCCCTGTTCTGTTTAGGTCAACTCAACAGTAAGGTGTGGAGATGAGCTCTTTTTACTTTGCCTGCGTTTAAAATATTGTGGGTGTTTCTAGTTAGGTTGAAGAATGTGCATGTAGAACCTCCATTCAGGCCTTGTGGCCCATATGTCCAAGTCTAAACTAAGTGGAATGTGAAACTGGGCGTAGCAGACTGATCTTTTATGAAGGGTGCTGCACCCTACTCACCCATTTGGCTTAATCAGAGGTTCCATTAAATGTGGAAAGCCTCATTCTAGAAGTATTTCCTATGACCCCAAAGGAGTAAATACACAGATTCAGCTGCTTGCAATCAAGTGGGTAACCAAAATTATTAGAAACAAAGTGATATACATGTACACCTGAATCATTCTTATAATACAAGCCTAGGTGTCTTTAGAGTCCCCTGGACTGCAAGGAGATCAAACCTATCCATCCTGAAAGAAATCAACCCCGAATGTTCACTGGAAGGACATATTTTGAAGCTGAGGCTCCAGTACTTTGGCCACCTCATGAGGAGAGAGGACTCCTTGGAAAAGTCCCTGATGTTGGGAAAGATTGAAGGCAAAAGGAAAAGAGGACGGCAGAGAATGAGATGGTTGGACGGTGTCATCGATGCAACCAATATGGATTTGACCAAACTCTGGGAGGCAGAGGAAGATAGGAAGGCCTGGCGTGCTCTGGTCCATGGGATCACGAAGAGTCGGACACAACTGAATGACTGAACAACAACAGGTGTCTCTGAAGGGAATGCTCTGGCTGTCCCTGGTGAGCCCTCTACCTAGGACCTATGTGCCTTGTTGACTTGGCAG
Organism: Phrynocephalus forsythii; assembly: GCA_029282475.1. Taxonomy (NCBI): domain Eukaryota; kingdom Metazoa; phylum Chordata; class Lepidosauria; order Squamata; family Agamidae; genus Phrynocephalus; species Phrynocephalus forsythii. The sequence continues at coordinate 37,988,840 of JAPFRF010000002.1, read as the reverse complement.
ATACCCCAACAGCAGGGTGGTCTGAGGTAGAACTGGGCCACAGAAGCAATTCCATATGTGCATAAGCCAGACAGAGAGGGTGGGGCAGCAACCAGGTTTAAACAAGGGGGAGGAGAAGGAAGAGGATTCATCCTTTTCAGTGGACTCAGATATGAGACAGAGGACAGCGCCGAGGCCTCCAGGGAGCCTCCTCCAATCTTCCTCACCCTTGGAAAAGAAGAGCTGTAGCTGATTCAGGAACCATGGGGTAGGACTGCCAGTTTTCACCCAATTTGGCCCTTACAATGACAGCACTGACACCACATCCAGCCAAATGCTAACCCACCAGGCCTATCCAAATGGCAGAAGTTAACAATCTGCTGTGATAGATCCTCCCAAAGTGGAATTTGCTGTTGGGACCCAGGGAATTCCATTATCCTACCCTTACCGTCCATCCCTAAAAATAGGTGTCAACCCCAGACCCAGAAAGGGGACTCTGATAGCCCAGTGAGTAGAACTGGGGCCCAACTCAGGACATCAATGGGCTAGTATATATAATCCTTCCACCAATGGACGGTCATTGTGGGAGGGTGACGGATCAGGTATTTCACAACCTGGCCGCACTTTAAAAGTGTGTTGAAACTGTTTTTACTTTTGCAGCCACCATTTACTAAAACCTGTACTTTGTTCTATTATGAAGAATCAGGACTTGACACGTGTTAACTTTTCAACATAAATATGTAGTTTATTTAGTTTCACAACATACATAAATAATAGTGTATTTTAATAACTTTCAGCTTGAATTATTCTTAAGATGTAACTTAAACAAGTCCCTAAACATATCCTGGACAGACCCTATCCAGTCCCTAACTCTATAAGTTACTCTTCCCTTTCGCCAACTAACATGGACTGAGCTCCTGATCTTTCTCTCAGCTCTCCCTAGTTCTCTAGTTCTCTTTAGTTTTCTTAAGTTCTCAGTGTGTACTGAATTGCACATTAAGTCAACAGATCTGTGTCCAGGTCCTTAAAAGAATGGGCATGTGCTGAATTAACATGAAGCCAACAGGTTTTTAATATAACAAAAACCCATAAATATTATATGTATGAAATATGTGAAGAATGGTTGATTAAAATCTATTTAACAGCAATAAAGTTCAGAATAAGCTAGCTGAGGGAGAGATTGCTTTTAGTTGTTGCTGCTGCCGAACAATTAGGAGTTAAAAACTACTGCAAATCCTGTGGATCCTGATCTACTCAGGTCTTATGGATACCACATCCAATGAAATTATAACATTATACATCTTCGCTTTAAACATGTAAAGGGAATTACCCTGCATGTATAGCTGCCAAAATAGAGAAGTATCATCTGGAATATGAAATGCTTGGCATCAGAAATGTGCCTGCTGAATAGGAGTTATGACCAGAGCAAGGAAAAGGTTTTTTTTTCCTTGTACAACAACTCCTAAAACCCATTACTGAACGTTTGCATACATGTACTTCATTGAGCAGCAATGTGGCCATCACGAATAACTGAATGACAATATTTTAGTTGTGCTGACCATGGTTCTGAAAAAGCAGTTCCCAAATACCCTCTTTAGGATTAACTTTCAAGTCATAGCACTGTGAAAGAAGGTAGCCAACGGATACAAAAGGGTGCCTTACATCATTTGTTTTCTCATGATTCAGATGTTTTGTTCTTTCCGTCTCAGAGTCCAACAAAGAGATTTTGGCAAACATGAATTATATCCAGAATTTCTCCATACCATATAGTCCCCGAGGCACTTTTCTCTGCATAGAAGAAAATAATCCACATGACACAATTTCACAAGATCTCTCCCATTCCCTAGACATGTGTTATTGCATCTCTATAAGTACTATATGTAAGATTCTTTTCTGAATAGATGGATAATTGATGTTGACTTAAACTCATTCAGGTTGTTTCTATGATTTACTAAGTGTCTTCTAATTTTAGATTCACCCAAGTATTTGTTTACATGCTTAACAGCAAGCATATGATTAAGTTTAGCAGTGCTAGCCAAAATGTACAGCCTGAATGACCAAGTGTTTTACAGGATTACACTACAATCCTATCCATATTTACCCATAAGTAAGTCCAATTGTATTTTGCAAGTAAAGTGATGTTCAACTATTGCAACAAAGGTGTTTACCTTACATGTTATACTGTTAAAAAAACAGGATTTCAGTCAATTGGTCTTAACATTTGTACTGAAGTAATACAGTATGTCCTATCCTTTTAGTAGTTTTGCTCCTGTTAAAATTTACAGCTGGATTTAGCCCATAATATTAAGTGACTAGAACACTATCTCAGGGCAACATAGGAAAAAAGGAAGAAAACAAATATAAAGCGAGAAGATAGAAGGTGGGAGTTCTCATGCTAAGTCTCCATGACTTCTAATGGAGTAAATTGAGCAATTAAGACAGACTCCTGATATTTAAACAAGGTCCATAAGGCTGTGATTTGAAGAAACATAGCAAAACATTTAATCAACTTTAAAAAAATCTCTAACTTTACTAATAGTGTATAGTACCTTTTCCCATAAAAGTGTCAAGCAGGCAGTTGAGGGAGGGGAGGTGTTAAATTCCACTCTCTCAGGCACGAACAAGAATAATAATGAACCAAAAACTGGTTCATTTGTTTCTGGAGTTGTGGGGTGGTTTATGACCATGAACCTCCTGGATTCATCATTTTTTCTGGTTTGTGCCCATCTCTACCCATTGACCTCAATAGGACTTACTTCAATGGGTGTGTATGGTTCAACAAGATAATGTTTATTTTTTCTTAAACTCTGTTATGCAAATATATCTTGTAAATACTTTAGTAATCTATGTGGTCTTATTTAACATCTCTGTGCCAGCTCTAAAATCAAAGTATACTTTGGGTATTATGTTCTTCCTCTGGTGGAATCCAAATTTCTTAGTTTTGACCTAATAATAACTATCATATTTTTCAAAATGTGAGGAAATGGCACTCATCCTAAAATAACCTGGGTTTACAAAGAAACAGAAGGGAACTTCAAAAATAGAATTCTGAAATGAATCCAAGAATAAGCAGTGTATTACAAATCCCCTCTCCATGATGGATGGATGGATGGATGGGTAGGTAGGTAGGTAGGTAAACAGGTAGGTAGGTAATTTACTTTCTGCTTGAAACTACATGAGAACAGTGTTGTATGTTTTCAAACTAATCCAACTTTATTTTTAAAAAAATCCTATTGGTGGCTCTGCATCCTCCCTCAGTCGCAAACAATAGCAAACACTTACAATGAGAATGGCTTCACTGGAGCAACGCTAATACATTTGACACAGCTTCCATCCTGTCATTATGCAGAGGAGCTTGTGCTTATCCTTTTTAAAAATTGGAGACTCTTTTAAACCAGGAATCCCCAGGATGAAAGTGAACCATTTTCATCACAGTAAAACAAATCCTTCTCTGGTGAATTTTGTTATTGTTTATTGTTACCCACGTTTTATCAGCACTAAACTGTATGAAAGCTTCAATTAGTTCTTGATGAATGATCCCATAAAATCATGTTGTTTCACTTCCCCCTGCCAGCAGATTTTTTTTTAACTGAGTGTTATTAAATGAAATATAATTGGGACAGGATTCAGGAAATGTAGCATCATCTTGTCTTCCTTTTGGGTTCGAACAGTCGTGAGTGCTTCATGTATTTGGACTCTGGCTTCTGGCTTTTTTTTTAAAAGGAGTAGCTCATTGTTCCATTAAGATATTCTCTTCAGTTCTCAGATATTACTACTACAAGCCCAACTGCATACAGACATGCAGCTGTTAAATAGGGAAGGGACTACCGGGAATATCTGTACATGTCAAAATATAAATGTCAATCCCTTTATTTCATTGTCAATCCTTTTATCTGGCTGGGCGCTAAGGCGGACCAACCCTCTCCTTCATCTGCCCACCTGAGTACTCCATTTGGCACCAGGGTAGATCAGAGGGAAGGGGAGGGGTAGCCATTGTATATAAGAACTATTTGAAAGCTGTTAGGCTCTTGGCATTGGTGATACCTGGTCTGAAGGCCCTCCATGTGTCAGTTGGGGATAGAGATTGAATTGGGATTGTGCTGGTGTACCGTGCTCCCTGTAACCCAGCACAGTCCCTATCTCTGAGGCTTATTGTCCTGGGGGATCTCAACATCCATGAGGAGATGCAGGTCACAGGGCCAACTCTTGAGTTCTTGGAGGCCATGGCCTTCTTCGTACTTGTCCCAACTTGTCAATGGTCCCACACACATGGCAGGTCACACTTTAGACCTGGTCTTCTCTAATGCACAGGGAGAGTATGGCCCAATGGTGACCCATCTTGTACCTAACTGATAAGAATAGGTTGTTCTTCAAAAATTGCCACACAGAGTTAGTTATATAGCAAGGTTTTTATTAGACATTCACAGGAATACATAAATATAGAAAGCATATAGTAAATGGAGCAATTGAGTAGTACACAGAATCAGGTATGGTTAGTTAGACCCTGCAGCTATAGAAACCCAAAAAGAAACTAAGGAAGTAGATTATCAGAGCAAACTGATGTAACATATGATGAGCATAAAAAGCAAAGAGCAAAGTGTTCTGCTTATATACCACCCCATACCACTTCAAGTAGTCTCTGGGCAGTTTACAGTTTAATTACAGTATGCAGGCTGCACATTACCCTCCCCCCAGCAAGCTGGGGACTCATTTTACCAACCTTGGAAGGATGGAAGGCTGAGTCAACCATGAGATTAATTGTTGTAAACTGCCCAGAGTGACCTTGCTGCCAGGTGGGCGGTATAAAATCCAATAGATAGATAGATAGATAGATAGATAGATAGATAGATAGATAGATAGATAGATAGATAGATAGATAGATAGATAGATAGATAGATAGATAGATAGATAGATAGATGAGCCGGCTACCTGGGATTGAACCCCAGGTCATGGGCAGTTTTACCTGCAGCACAGGCGTTTAACCACTGTGCCACAAGCCTCTAAATAATAATAGCATATCTGATTCCTTGAACCAATGCATCTAATACCAATGATGTGAGCAATGTGGATGTGCTCTTGGTCATAATTAACCTCCCTCAAGGGGGGGGATTCATCATTAGGAGTAGGTGATGCTAATCAGTCAATGATGGCAACATTAAGTGATGGCTTTCATGTGTTAAACAGACCTTACTGATCAAACTGTACAGAGAGCTCTTTCAAATAACCTCACATCTCCTCAGATACCATAATCAATGGAGAAAGCTCACATGTTCAGCGAGAAGCAAGTGATGTGCCTGAGTGCACTCTGCAAGGATTGCTTGTTCACTTTTGCCAGGCTAGCCCAGCCCACAGCATATTGCTTTCTAAAATGATTTAAAGGTTTTAAAACAGCACTTCTACGATTCATTAAAGAAAACACGAGAAGACAGAATTCACATGCATCTGAAAGGAGTCTGTGAAGGAACACTTCACACATATTTGCTAATTTGGATCCTGTGCCTACAAATTTATATCGCATAAGATCATGTGCACTGGTAGCGTACATATTCAGCAGTTTTTTTTCCTTTAATTAATTGCACTCCCACAAACACGCTGCTGTTGGGGAGCTGCTGTGGATAGATAATGCAAGGAGTACCAGACATTAAAAGCCAGCTACAAAATATGAGGGTCTGTCTTTTGCATGGATGCTTCGTTCTCTTTTATGATGATTAGCCTCAGGAGAACCTTGCACATGCGGCAAGGTTTTATAACTTATTATCAGTCAAGACAATGTGGTTGTCCATAAATAAAATAATGTGATTGTAAGTCTACTCCCAAAACATTCGTAGACATATCCTATTGGGAACCGACCTACAGTTGCAGACGCTCTTCCCCTTGCTACGCATTGTTTTCCTTCACATAGTAGCAAAGTAAAGGAAGCTTGGGTAGATAATCCTATGGGGGGTAAGGGACACCACGGCCACCAATGTAAGGAAACGTAAGGAAATGTAAGGAAATGTAAGGAAATGTAGGGTGCTACATCTAGGTAAAAAGGATGAATTGCACAGATATAGAATGGGAGATACTTGGCAGGAGAATAGTACCTGTGAAAGGGATCTGGGAGTCTTGGTGGACCACAAATTGAACATGAGTCCGAAGGGGCAAATTTAACACAAAACGAAACAAACCGGGAAAAATTGGTTTGGTTAGGTTTGTTTCATTAATGGAGGGGGCGCGGAGATGTCTCCTACCTGGTGCTGGTCCAGAGGTCCAGTCTTCCTGGCTTCTGGGATGGTGACCAGGAAAAAAAAGCTGACGGCCGCGCTACAACTGTAGCACAGCCATGTGGTTAGCAGTAAACAAAGAAAAAGAAAAGAAATAAAAATAATAAAAAGGAGCGCCGACCAGGCCCCAAGGATGGCCTAGTCGGCACCCTAAAATAATAATAATAATAATAAATAATTTAAAAAACAGTGCCGACCGGGCCCCAGGGGCCACGCGGTCAGTGTTGAAAGAAAAGAAAAAAAAAAAGCCCCGAGCTACAGCTGTAGCGCAGGGCCTGAACCCGAAACTGGGGGGGGGGGTTTAAAATAAAAATAAAATAAAAAGGGAGCGCTGACTGGACCCCAAGGGTGGCCTGGTCGGCACCCTAAAATAAAAAATTAAATTAAATTTTAAAAACCAGCACTGACCAGGCCCCCAGGAGTGGTCGGAGCTGAAAGAAAAGAAAAAAACAAAAGCCCTGCGCTACAGCTGTAGCATGGGGCAAACCTGGAAGTGAATATATAAAATAAAATCAAAATTTAATTTTTTTTTTAAAAGGAGTGCCGACTGGGGCCCAAGGGTGGCCCGGTCAACTCAGCACCCTAAAATAAAGGGGGGAAAATTAAAAACCCAGCGCCGACCAGGCCCCATGGGCCGTGCAGTGGGCGCTGGGAAAAAAGGGGTAAAAACAAAAAACAAATTAACAAAACAATGAAATGAATTTTTCTGCAAAAATTCACAAAAAACAAAATGAAAGGAAACGACCTCCTTAACGAAACGAAACGAAACGAAACCATTGTTTCCATTCGGGCCCACCTCTATTGACAACCTGGAGCAGGTGCAGAGGAGGGCGACCAGGATTGTTGAAGGTCTGGAGGAAATGCTTTATGAGGAATGGCTTAGGGAGCTGGGAATATTTAGCCTCTCTAAAAGAAGGCTGAGGGAGTATATGATAGCTATGTTTAAATATTTGAAAGGATGTCATATTGAAGAAGGAACAGGTTTGTTTTCCATGGCTTCAGAGACTAGGACTCGGGGAAATGGTTTCAAACTACAGGAAAAGACATTCCATTTGAACATTAGGAAGAACTTCATGACAGTTAGAGCTGCTCAGCAGTGGAATATGCTGCCACAAAGGGTGGTGGAGTCTCTTTCTTTGGAGGTTTTTAAGCAGAGGCTGGATGGCCGTCTGTCAGGAGTCCTGTGATGGGGGTTCCTGCATAGCAGGGGGTTGGACTAGATAGCCCTTGAAGTCTCTTCCAACTCTATGATTCTATGATTCTAATGTAGCCTGAACACTCAGGGGTAAATAAAGCTCCCAGCTCCATGGATGCATTTAGGCAACACATTAAACTATGCTTCACTATGGCTCCTTCTCCCACATTAAAAGTTAATCACTTCTATTTCTCAGTAACAGCAGTGCAGCCTTTTGTCCAAGGCCCAAACTGATTAATGTTCACTACAGTTTTGTTAGAAAAGCCAGTTCCATGTCCTTTAATGTATAGATTATACCACCAGTGCTATTCTTTCCAATTGATAAATTGGGAATTATTCTGAACACTAATAACAGTTTTTGGTCTAGATGCACAACAAATAGCAGCATAAACACAAACAGGTTTGTCTGTTGGCAACACACAAAGAAAAAGAGGGAGGGAAATGGCTTGTTCACATTGTGCTCAACTACCATTAGTACATTCTTAGTAAAGGTTTTTCAAGGTATGCAAGATGTTCAATGCTGTACCATAGTAAGCTTCCACAACCAAGCAAGGATCTGAACCCAATTATTTGGAATGTGAGTCCAACATTCTAGACCAGGCATGTCCAAACTTCAGCCCTCCTGATGTTTCGGACCACAACTCCCAGAATTCCAAGCCTGTATTTCCAATGGCAAAGGACTCTGGGAGTTGTGGTCCAAAACATCTGGAGGGGCAAAGTTTGGACATGCCTGTTCTAGACACTGTGTGCTGCACAAGTTCTACAGTTTTATATTATTTTCAGATGTATCCGGCTTAGAAGAGGAAGGAAGGAAGGAAGGAAGGAAGGAAGGAATAGACAGAGAGATAGTTGAGCCAGCAGACATCTTTGACACACAGGAGGAATATTCTTACCTGTCTGTGTAAGCCCAAAACATGGAATGGGTGTAACTGAACATCTTGGGATAATCATAAAAAACAAACTACTGTATTCAAAGACCTCAATTTGCAAAGGTATAAAGAGAGACCACATTTTTATACACATCCTATGAGGAGCCCAAAAACTCTTCTTGATTAAAGTGCACATTCACAGACAGAAAATGAAAGTCATTCATAATGTGCCATTATATTGCAACCAAAAATATTGTAGTATAATATTTGGAAGGTATAGACTCCACTGATGGAGTTCAAGAAACTGGACTGAAACAACTCAAACTGAAAATTTCCTAAGGATCAAATCAGTTCAAAACAGAAAATCTTTCATTTTTATGTATTTATTCTTGTTAGCAGTAAGCTGCTTATGAGAGGAGGAGGATCTTACATGGCTAAATACAGGTCTTTCTCAACTAGAAATATATACAGAGAATGCAAATGTGCTTTCAAAAGGAAAGATCCCCCTCCCCAGTTCCTCAAGTATTAAGGTGCAAGAGTTTGGGGGTAATTTTTCCAAGTTTCTGAGGCACTTGAGGAGTACATCCTCAGAGAATATGCAGTGCTGGTGGGCTCCCACTTTAAAGAAGTTCTCATAGCTGAGGGTGGTGTTCCCCCTTTGAAGAATACTGCATTTTTAAAGACATCTTCCTTTGAAGATATGAATATCTGTGGGGTTTCCCTCCAAAATTCTCCATTGTTGGGGAACGAGTCCTCCATAGAAGGTATTTATCAGGTTAGGATGAAAAGCCCTGGGAACACTTCTTACCCCTCAGAGAAATGTCTTCTTTTTGATGTTCCTTGGATGGATTGAGGAAATCTTATTCTGAGGGAGTGCTCATAGCTAGAAGGTATGGAACATCAAAACATTGTGGTCACAGACAACCATAGCAGAGTGTCAAAGGAAAAGAGAGAGAGGAAGAGGAAGAGGAAGGGAGTGGTGGAAATAGAGAGTGAGAGATGGATGGACGGATGGACAGACGGACAGAGGGAGCAAGAGAAACAACCAATGAGAGGTAAGATCATCTTCAAGTCCACACGATTAATTTATTTTTCATTTGGATGTGTGGGTGTGAGGAACAAACTCCATCAAAGTCAGATCTTCCCAATCTATCTAAAAATGTTCAAAAAGATAAGAGTTATCTCAGAGGATTTTTTTACCCTTTTCAAGCTAATCTGGAAAATATGATCAGCAGAAAAAAAAATTCCATAATGACAATCCTGCAGAGAGATTGGAAAATAACTCCATGACAGAGTTCATGTTTTATAGAATGTGGGCTCCAGCCTTAATCTATGATACCTCCAGATAAGAGCTGGGACATACCCAACCCCCTCTGTTATCCCAGAGACCCACTACCAATTAAGATAGATTGGCAATCATGACCCAGGTGAATAAATGATCTGATTTGTGTCATACACTTCCTGCACTGCTATATGATTTAAGTTTGGGTTAACCCCCGCTTAAAATATGGTCCATGAGACTGCCTATAAAATAATTGGGCAGTGCTTCAAAACAAAACCCATGAGATGATTATTTGGGACTGGAAGTTTCAGTTTATGCCAATGCATTTGCAGCAATACTGGTCCCTGATTTATCTGAAGGACTTGTCAAAACACACAGGGTAGAAACCTTTTTTAAAAAGCAGAAAGCAAAAGACAAGTGTGCTCCTTACATACCACCCCACGGTATTTTAAACTCTCTATGGGAGGTTTACAGTTTTTTTAATTATGCAAGGTACATACTGCCCCTCCCCAGCACATGGGGTACTCAATTTACTGGACAGAAGGATGGATAAAGCTTGAACCAGCAACCTAAGTCCATTGTGATCAAATTCAGGGTGTGAGCAGAATCTTGACTGCAGTAATACAGTTTAATCACTATGCCACAAGGCTCATTTACACCAGCATAAGTGCAATTAAAGTGCAGCAGCAAATTATTGCTAATTTATGAGTCACCATTTGCATGCCTTATTGTACACTCAATTATATACCTGGTTTGCAGGTGGTTTACAATTTTAATTACAGTGTGCAGCCTACAAATCCCCCCCAGCAAGTTGGGTACTCATTTTATCAATCTCAAAAGGATGGAAGGCTGTGTTAACCATGAGCCTGCTACCTGGGATTGAACTCCAGGTCATGAGCACAGTTTTACCTGCGGTACAGGCATTTGGCCACTGCACCATGAGTCTCTTATTAATGACTAATTAACTAGCAGCAATTTCTTGGTGCAGTTTATGACGGTGAATTTACACTGGTGATTTACACCATAGATGAATAACAGATAAGATTCTCCCCATAAATTCCTAAACAGCTTGGGACACGATTCCTAGAAATAACACCTTGCTCCATTTATAGCTTCAAGACCTATTCAGAGAACCTGTTCCACATGTATCTCCCAAGTGCAATGATGCAGGTGACTATTAAAGAAGAGGCCTCAGAGAGATTTACTCAGTACTTACTTCACACTCCTTTTGTCATCAGCTGAAGGCTTTTCCATTCATCTCAGCCTCTTTAGTACTCTTGGAGTTTCACTTACCTTTTGTTTTAGATTCAGTTTTTTTCTGTAGCTGGCTGGATAGTCCAGCATTTTAGGAAGTTGCAGAACTAGAGGTTGGGGGTTTGATCTTTCACTGTGCCCCCTGCAAGTAGAACCATAGTCCCAGGGTATCCCCATGGTACCAGGGTCCCTGGAAAACTCTGTAAAGGGTTGCTGGAACTCAGAATCAAGTTGCCAGCACTTGAATATTATTATTTATTTTTGTCAGTCTCTGCTGGAAGGAAGATGTATCCTGCAGTTTAGTTGTTGTTTTTAAGAATCATACTATGTACTTTTAATATTTGTTTTCTTTATCTATGAGCCCCCCCCCATGGAATATTTATTGATAAATGGGCATATTAGTAAATCAAATCAGGTCAATGAAATGTTCACCCTTCAGCTAAAGTTGTCATCATAAAGCTGTTCCCCTGTGCTGGCTCCTATGTCATATCCCATCTGTCATTTCTGCAATCTCTAATGAGCAAATATGGCACATTTTGGCAAATTCTGATTAAAAGCGAATGAACTGAAGCAAAAACCTCACCAATCCCTGTCTGTGAACCGATGATGGGTCAAGGTAGGGTGGATAATGTGGGACTCTGGGAGGCATGTAAAGTGATGATTGAAATGTCTGAATATCCATATCTAGATATGAGAATGTGGGATTTCCCAACAAAAGCCTCATCTGAAAGCACCCTAAACAGTAAATTCCTAAATTACAATGTGACTAACGTCCATTAGTGCTAACTATACTTCTAGAGTTTGGGGGGAATATACCACAAACACAAACACGTTCAGAAACAAACACACATTTTTAACAACACTGTCTAGCCTTAACCTACTGGGTACACTGTCTAAGGCAGGGCTCCTCAAATTACAGCCCGTGGGCCGGACACGGCCTCCAAAGTCCTGAATTTGGGCCATGCAGCCAATTGCAGATCCCCCCCCCAACTGGATCACCACACCGCGGCAGCAGTGGCCCGGGAGGAGCAATGCATGGCATTCGCTGGGCCTCCACCAACTGCAGCTCCTCCTCCTCCTCCTCCTCCTCACTGCTTCTTCCCTACCTTGTTCACGCCCAATCCTAATGTGGCACCTGCATGTGGGATCCACCCACCCTAGCAATGAGCCCCCTTCCCAACTGAGTGAAAGCCCAGTGCAGCTTCCCCTCCTGCCTTGTACTCTCTTTCCGCAGCCTCAGCAGGCTGGCTCTGGAGGGATTGTACCTGGCCCCCTCTCTTCTCCTCCTTCCCCTCCCTCCCTGCATGGTGCAGAAGCGCAAGGCCAGGTGCCTTGATGAGGAGCCAGCAGTGCCCGCTGGGGCAGGAGGGAACAGTGGCAACCAAGGGCTGACTGGGGCTGACGGGGCAGGTGCACTCCTCTGTCTGCTGCCACCATGTGCCCCAACCCACCCCCTCAGTTCCATCACCCCCGCCATTACCTGCACCCAGGGCCGGCGCTAGGTTTTTTTGTGCCCTAGGTGGCGGGCGGGCAGGTGGCGGGTGGGCGGCGGCGGCAGGGGGCGCAGGCAGGCGGGCAGCAGGCAGCGGCAGCGGCAGCAGGCAGGCGGCGGGGCCGGGGGCCGGCGGGCAGTGCCCTCTCTCCATTTTGGCGCTCCCTCTTCATTTTGGCGCCCTAGGCAACTGCCTAGTTCGCCTTAATGGACGCGCCGGCCCTGCCTGCACCAACCCTCCCCATCGGTTCCCTTGCCCCCCCCACTTGCCCCAACACCCCCCTTGGTTCTCTTGCCCCCCCACCTGGCTCACAACAGTTCTGAGGGACAGTGAACTGCCCCCCTGCTTTAAAAGTTTGAGGACCTCTGGTCTAAGAAATCACGGATATAGAAATAAACTACAGATGAAAACAGTGCCATGATCAATACCTTGCATTACAATAAAAATCCTCATGGGCCGAAAACATTATTTTCTTATATTTGGTGCAAGAAGCCCTAGAGAGCAGCCCTAAGGGTGAATTACAGCCACGGAAACAAATGCTGTGTTCTAGGACAAGATAGCTCCTGTTAAATGCATTATGAGACATAAAACAGAGAGGAGAGGAAAAGTTTCCAAAAGGCAGTGCATTTAAGATTCTCCACAAAAATAAGTCAAAGTCTAAAAAGAAGGGATACTACCTGAAGAGTTCAAAAATGGTGTTTTATTTATATGTTTCTATGCCAAAAAAGAAGAGACTCATAGGACTCTTATCAGAAAACAACCCAAGATTAAACAGTAGAGGAAGGGAGCAGTGCTGGGTCAGCCCAATATATTTTGTGGCATGGGGTGAAGGACACTCATAATTCCATAGACAGTGGCTGACTGGCCTGAAAAGTGAATTTTAGACATCATGACAATACAGCCCCCTTCACTGCACCTGACAATTGCTAGCAAGCTTAGGGAGGCAGGAGAGCCTTGTGCCATACATCACTCAGTTGTCTATCTCACTGCAATGACTCCATATCATGTGCTGTTTTGAGAGAGCTACCTCACTCTGCCCAATGGTAGGGGTGGCCCTGAGTCTAGGCATTAATGTTCCTCCATTGGGTACTGGATCTCTCTCAGAATCAGTCGCCATGGCTGGCATTGCAGTGCCTTTGCCAAAGCCACTACCTCTGTAAAGAGCCCACTACAAACCACCAGAGACCCACAGCCTAGCCGCTGTCTTCTTGAAGCCAGTAGGAGAGCATCACCAGAACTAGAACTGTAGCTGTCACTTGCTCCTGTTTCTTAGCAGCGATGAGAATAGCCCACAGGCATCTGGTTGGGAGAAGCAGGAACACATCTTGGCTAAGCTTGACCAAAGCATCACAAAGCAGAATGGTGCAGACACAAAATCAGAACAGCCAGCACCAACTTGGGCATGCCACAAATTTCTCTCCCATGAAAGAAAGACGTCTGGAAATCTGGAATCACATGTGGCTCGATTGCAAAATGCCCAGGTACCTTGGATGCATGAAAGGTATATGTTATCCATATAACTGGTGGGTTGCTACTAGCGTTTTGTTCTACCTAAAGACCAATGTCTAGCTTTAAGGCTTTATTGTAGTTTTATTAATGAAATGATAATGATTTCGAAAGAAACATACTGTACTATTGCAAGTCACTGATAGAGTTAGAGTCACACATTGTTTTCAATGAATCCTCCCCCCCCCCACACACACACACCTCACCTTTAGAAGATAAGATATTTCTTCCTGTTCTGCTGGAACAAGAAGAAATAAGATTCCATTCCATGTGTGCTACATTCCTGGGAACAATTTTGCATCAATCTACACACTGATAAGAGCTGCCTAGATGCCCTAAGCACATCCGATCTTGTCTGATTTTGGAAGCTAAACAGGGTCAGGCCTGGCTAGTACTTGGATGGGCGACCAACAGGGGAATACCAGGTGCTGTAGGCGCCTGGAGTAGGAACTGGCAAGCCACTCCAGTACTCCTGCCAAGAAAACTCCATGGACATGGGGTCATGAAGGGTCACTCACAGCTGTAAGGATACAACACACACACACACACACACACACACACACACACACACACACACACACACACACACACACACACACACACAATAACAATGTACTAAGACTTAATCCATTTAAAAATTAAAATTAATTTTTAGTGTACCTTTAATCCCCCTGTTTCCTGACTTTGTATGATATGGGCATGCTCAGCTATTTAGAATTCATAAAGGTCATTTTAAAAAACGAAAGTTAAAAATTGAAGTCAGTTAGCTGGCAGTTAGATCGAACATTAATTTTTCTGGGCATGGGGGCATGCATTCAGCACCACACCCTGAACCCATTCGCATATCCCAAGGGGTGATCTTAACATGCCACCCACAGACACACAAACATCTAGGTCTGGAGGCAGAGAGGCAGCCAGACACACCCCTCACCTGGGACAAGTGAGGGAAAGGAAGGTCACCAAAACCATAGCTCTCTTGCTCCCTGGTTGCCAGAAAGAGTCTTAAACATCCACCACAGGGAGCTTTCTTGCATTCATGCACACACTCACACACAGCATGTGTTAGAATTCTGCTTTTGGCTTCTGCCATCCTTTTGCTCTCTTCGGCCATCATGTTCCTGTTTGAGCCCATTCATGTATGTGTACGCACCTATGGACCCCAATTATAGAACCCCGAGCTTTGGATCCTTGCTGAGGACGGTACCGTGAACACATTTCTATATCTTCCTGCAACCTTGCACACACAACATTTTTTTTAATGGCAGGAATAAGAAGGCACTTCCAATAATTCTCCTTTTGGCTTAGCTCTGCAAAATCTATTGTTCTACAAGAGAAATTGCATGCCACCCGTCCAGTCCTGCCAAACATCACCTAAGAGCTCTGAATCATGACAGATCAGGGAAGGTGGGTCTGAATATGTAAGCACTGTAACGTACAGTTAATACTGGTTGATAAAGCTGCGCAGACATAATTAAGAAAACACGCCAGATAAAGCAAGGTTTGAGGGCTTTTTATAAGATAAGGAATGAACAACCGCAACTAGCTAACCCTAAAGCCAGGGAACCTCTCTTTCTCTCTGCAAACATCACCCAGTCAGATTGCCTAGGCAGCCTCCTGGATGCTTTATGCATAATGATTCCTTTCCTCCACCCCCTACCTGAACAGTTTTGCCTTTTTGACTAGTTACTGTTACCACCATTTAATAAGGCAGCTTTCCCTGGCTTCCTAATCGAAAACTTGCTTTTATCTTTCTTCATAAAAGAATCGAAATAGCTTCTTTCAGGTTTCTGTAGCCTCTGGGGAGATAAGGACCCCGCGGTTAACAGGATGAGAGATTTTTGTTTAGAAATTTTTATTTAGACAATGAAAAATGACCTCTGTAAACTCAAAGCTATCTTATTTTGGGGCTTTAGGCTTCTGGCAGATAAATCAATTGGGCCCTTGGGACAGCCAAAGAAAAACCTTTGCAGTAACTATGTCAGGGCAACGCAATAGATTTGTTGTGAGGATGCAGCGGTGCTGAAGGTAGAATGCACTTAAAAATAAATATCATTTTATTTTCCATTAAATATTCAGGATTTGGATACTAAGCTTTGCAGTGACTGGATGTAAATATTTCCTTTTTATATATATACAAAGTTGAGGGGAAGGGTTTGAGCATCTCTGCGTTCAAGAGAGAGAGAGGGAGAGAAAGGGGTCCCAGATCCCCAGATATTTTCTTGGAAGCTGATCAACTTGGAAGGAGCCAACTAATAAGTAAGCCACAGATCCAAAGGCTACGCATATAAATTCACAAGACAAAGACACATAAAAGTGCAGGAATTCAAAATCTAAATCTTCACTTATTTGATTCTTGCAGGTGAGACTGAAAAAGTTGTATTTTGTTCTCTGTGCTGGGTTATGCATTTTTCCACCTAGGGACCTGTATGTAAATGATTTGCAGAAGTGAGTATTTTGTGCAAGAATGTTATATTTTGCCCCAATGCATGGGTTTTCTTTATACAAAATACAGAACCCCCCCCCCAAATCCAGGT
This sequence comes from Phrynocephalus forsythii, assembly GCA_029282475.1. NCBI lineage: Eukaryota > Metazoa > Chordata > Lepidosauria > Squamata > Agamidae > Phrynocephalus > Phrynocephalus forsythii. The sequence goes on along the minus strand of JAPFRF010000002.1, from coordinate 37,972,465 downwards.
ATTTTGTGTAAAACAACATGATGGTGATGATGTCATTGTTCTACAGATGATAAGAAAAAAACTTACTCCTTTTTTGTCTCAAGTAATAACAGAAACTCTCCCAGTTATCATCCTTATTTTCACAATCATATCTTGATGTGAGATGCACTTTTTCAGCAGATGTTAAACTTGGGAAGTACTCATTACTGTTTAGCTTGAGAACACCAAAGCAAGTGAGGCTTTTAACAATGACGCCTACAATCCTGTGTTTGCTTACCTGGGGGTAGGATGCATGAAAATTGAGCAGCATAATTCCAAGTATATACATATAAGACTGCATCATATACTTGAATCCAAGGTTTAGGAACTGCTTATCTTCCAAATATGCACTCATGCACAGAGAGAGAGAGAGAGAGAGAGAGAGAGAGAGAGAGAGAGAGAGAGAGAGAGAGAGAGAGAGAGAGAGAGAGAGAGAGAGAGAGAGAGAGAGAGAGAGAGAGAGAGAGAGAGAGAGAGAGAGAGAGAGAGGCTAATACTGCAATAGCTGCCTAGATGCCCTAAGCACATCCGATCTCGCCTGATTTCGGAAGCTAAGCAGGGTCGGCCCTGGTTAGTACTTGGATGGGAGACCACCAAGGAATACCAGGTGTTGTAGGCGCCTGGAGTAGGAACTGGCAAACCACTCCAGTATTCCTGCCAAGAAAACTCCATGGACATGGGGTCACGAAGGGTCGGTCACGACTATAACAACACAACACACACACAATACTGCAATGGTAAAGTATATTTCAGCAAGAAACTACTGCAATTTGCACAGCTGTCCATAATCCTAAAATTTGTGAATATTTGCAGCATGAATGTCCACTGCATGTGTGCTCCTGGGAAGAACAAGTGTTGTATATTGTTCCATGTTTTCTGTCTGCATTGTCCAGTTGCAAAAATGCATGCAGAAAATATATCGCAGATTTGACTTGGAAGTAAAAGAGAAAGCAGAAGCCTACCTAAAAGTTACCAATGTGCAATTGTGAATGATGAAGTTGCTGAGAAACAGCGTATTCTAAGAAGTACCAAAAAGACCTTGTTTAATTGCAGTGAATACCAGCATTGACACAACATTACCATGCAAATCAGTGAGAAGACTGATGGCCTAGTAGTTTATGTGTCTGTTTGTAAAGCATCTTGTCGGGCCTAGGTACAGGGAGTCCAAATCGGAAAGAGGCTGAGATCCATAAGGTGCACATTCTCCAACCATGTGAGGCAAGGAACAAAATGGCACCTCCTCCATTCCATATGCAAATACTGAGCAGACCAGCACTTGGATCTTCTACCAACACAGGTAATAAGACAGCAGCATCTTCTACTCAATCTGAAAAGAGAACTGCATGATCTCAGCATATGCAACATAAAGTTGTATTTAATTTGCCTCCCACTGCCTCATGGTGGAGCAAGCCTTGGTGGAGGGTACTAAGACTTTTGCCATTCAAGAGTGATGAGGGGAGGGAGAAAAACAAACGTACCAGAAGCATTGAAGAGTAATGTCAGCAGAAGCATGGTTGGCTCAGTATCGCTTAGGAAAACAGTTGTTAAAGAACTAGTACATTTTTGCTGACTGTATAGCTCAGTTGTTTAGGACAGGCATGTCCAAAGTCAGGCTCAGGGGCCAAATGTAGCCCATTTTCAAATTTCAAGCGGCCCGCAGCCTCTACTCACTGCCAGTTCATCCTGTCATGCATCTCCGCCAGCTGGCCCCTTCCCACACCAGATGGAGATGTCAGCTTGCAGATTTATGGTTTGCCTGCCCTCCCTGCCCTCCCTGCTTCCGTCCATCTCCCCAGTCACCTGCCTACCATACCCACCCGGATCCATTGTTGCAGCATCCTCCCCACATCCTTGCAATGTCCTAGAGACTTGTCCAAAAAGTCCAGCCTGGGAGCCAAATGCAGCTGAATGGTCGGCCCCCACACATTTTCACCTCACCCCACACTCCTGGTTTAGGAGTTGGGAGTTGGATTCCACTTGGTGCCCATCCCCCTTGAGAAGAGCCAGGTAATAGGGCCTTGAGCAAGAGAATGGCAAACCACTTCGGAGTATTTTCTACCTCAAAAGCCCTGAAAAAGGTAACTAAACATCAGAATAGACTTGACAGCCTACGAAATTAATGTGCAGTACAGCAGTCATATGCCGGGATAATACTTCTGCTTCTGCGTCCACTTGCTACCAACCAAAAAGATCACCCCTTTTGTGCTTGATTGTGTGTCTCTTCAGGCCTCTAGTAAATAGCCACATGAGTTACCTTTCTTTGCTGACTTACTGAGGCCACAGATGTAGAAACCTAGCAGTCAGCATAGGCACATGAAAGTACAGTGGTCCCTCGTATAACAAACAGTTTGTATAACATAAAATCTGTACAATATAAAAAGTCTGGCGATAAGGGAAATTTGCTTCACAGAATTGTCTATGGGGCAAATCCGTACAACATAAAAATGGTCGTGATTAGGGATTATTGTTTTCGTTGCATTCCTATGGGAAATTTGTATAAAGGAAAATTTGCTTAACATAATTTCATTTGGAACGAATTAATGCCTTTATACAAGGTACCACTGTAGTTATTTGCACTATCCAGACATTCAGTTGTCCCAAACAATTAAATTAGACCTGCATTTCATATATGTGCAAAGCAATGGAGCTAAACATGAGGATGGGCCTAAAGAAGGGAGGCCTGCAAACATGGCTCCACTCTGTGAGGAAGCTGAAAGCGTGAACAGGGCAGGAATACACAGGCCTAACCTGCTACTGAACTGCGACTCCCAGCAGCTTCAGCTATCATAATCAGTGTTGGAAGTTTGAGGGATTTCCAGTCCAACTGCCCGAAGGCCACAGTTGCCTAACCTTACTTTAAATAATGCTGCAACAAAATTAAGAAGAATTGGAGAATTATTACTCAAAGGCTTGCAGTGTATTTCTGCTGTTTCCTCAAGTCATTCAATGTTGGGTTTTATTAAATTTGTTCTTATTTTGAATTATTTTGTTCTTATTTTGAATTGTTAAAGCATTTTGATTTTTTGTATTTGTGCTTATTTGTTTATTTGTTCCTTTTATTGTTATGATTTGATTATTTGGTTTGATTGATTAGTTTTTATTTTTATTTTAAGTTGTTTAATCTGTTTTGATATTTTGTATATGTTTGTAAACGCCCAGAGTAGCTTTTTTGCTAGATGGTTACAGTATATAAATCAAATAAATAAATAAATAAATAAATAAATAAATAAATAAATAAATAAATAAATAAATAAATAAAATTTACTATAATATACAGAAAGCCAATAGTTTTTCCATTGTATATTTTAAACATATGCATTATATGTGTTAAGTCCAATAGTTTAGGTTGAATATTGATACAAAATTGTAATCATTTCCCCCTGAATGAACATTCCACTGTTTTCTGAAATGTTATATTTCTCTGCATCGGGACCACATGCTGGTTCCTGTCCACATAACTCATCCTTTAGTCATAGACTGATGTGACATGGGGTAATAGAAAGTGATACATTGCTTGAATTTAAAGGAACACAGACTATTTCTGGATCTGCAGTGCAGACTGAGATCTGTATCAGATTTCAAACAAAGCTAACCAAGCAAACAGCACACTGAGATATCTAAGGCATCCATTAATCAGTATATATAGTATGTTGTCTCTTAATATCCACCTCTATTTGGTCACTGAAATTTGAAGCTATCCTGAGATATGCATCCCAAGGAGTTCTAATGGCCATTTTAAGTTTCCCCCACTGCATTGCTTTTTCATCAAAGATTTAGGGCTCTGTCTTTTCCTCTGGTAATATTAACTCTTATTAGCTCTAACATGGATATCTTGTAGTGAAAAACAAAATAAATTTAATATTCCCTTAAATATATTTTACAAGAGGGGAAAGTTTGTTTGTACACAATGACAACTAACACTAAAAGACAATATCCAAAGGTAAAAACAATGAGCAGACAAAGATGGCTTATATCATTTAAAGCTAAAACCAGTAAGTATACATATACTATCATGATAAAGAAATACCACAACATGTGGTGGAAAAAAAGTAATGCCCAAAACCCATGCAAAGCACTGAGGTGCACCGTCCATTTCAAAACCTCACTCAGGTTGCCAGTCACTGAGACAAAGCTTGTATGAAGAGAAAGATCTTTGCTTACTTTGGTATGAAAAAACAAACATTTCCCCCTTGTCTAGTGTAAATACTGCAGCTAAGCTCAGAGGGGACAGAAAAGCTGGAGTGGGATGAAAAATATTGTAACCATCACCATTTAGCAACAAACAGCTCGTGTTGTGACAAGAAGATCATTCCCCCCTTTGAAGGTGTCCTCCACTTTAAGACGATTCCACTCTAGATGGACTTAACAATCAACTGTGCAAAGGGAAATAAGGGATCTCAATGTGGCCTATCTCTAGTGTGCCCCTAGACAACAGATTCAGTGGCACAGAAGTTACTCAGTCACTGCTTTCCACACACTAATAAAGGCCTTGCAATTCTGTTTATATTATGAAGATCACTTCTAACTTTGCATTAGGACACGTAAACCACCATGTAGATTTTTATTCAGCCCGATGTCCTCCTGTGCCCTCCTTTTTGGCAAGGCATATATTATCCCTTCTGTTGGTTAAAATGGGCACCCTACCTCACTGGCAACTGGAATAGCATGGTCATTATTTACATCTAAATTTATTGATATTATTTTAATAATGTCATAACCCTAGCCCATATATTTGGGGAGCCTTAAAATTAACAATCCCTCTCTGTGTGTCTGAACTGTGGTTAGTGTACCTCATATGGAAGAGCATGACAGTCCATGAGGTCTTTTGCTAAATAAAATGTGTTTATATTTTAGGTGCCAGAAGGCTGTTGTTTTGGCAGCAAATGACTAAGATAGTGATTGCCGCTGCCACCATCCCCAGAAGAAAAAGGAAACATAGAAACATTTGAGTTTCATGCATTATGACAAAAAAGTTCTTCCTGACAAACCAAACGTGTATTATGAAGAAAATTGAAACACATGAAAATTTGGTTCATCTCTGTTCTAATACAGGAAAAAAGAGCTATAGCTATGCATGGCAATTATATCAGTGGCTTCCTTTAAGAAAATAATAAGGCTTCATTTCAGTTTGCATGAAGATTAGCTTTGAAGTACACTGGACAAAATATCACTCTGGAGCCAAGCTGAAGTATTAAAACAATGTAAAAGTGCAACTAAAGGTAACATTTTTAATAGGCTGAAATATCCATTGCCAAAACAATAAATATAAAATACAGCATGGCCTGTGAATTGGAAATGTAGAGGAGAGCCTGAAAAAGTAGAAGTATGAGCCAAACGTGCACTCTGCAGTACAGCTGCCCAAATATATATATATATATCAAAGCAAAAAAGCTCTTGTCACATCCGGATGCTCCTGAGAATAATAATGTGCTAGTATTTCAGATCCCATAGCTATTGAAGAAAGCAATGATTCCAGGATGAAAAGCAAACCGAAAATCCTCTTGATCACCAACACCCAGGGTACAGAAATGTGATGTCATTGTACGTAAAGGTAACAGAGAAGGACTTGAGATACACACACACACACACACACACACACACACACACACACACACACACACACACACACACACACACACACACAGAGAGAGAGAGAGAGAGAGAGAGAGAGAGAGAGAGAGAGAGAGAGAGAATGGGGAGGAGAAAGGATTATGTCCTCCCGCCCCCCAAGTCCAGTTTAATCAATGACAGAAAATTCGCTTCTCGGCCTTTTGGCTAAGATCAAGTGTGAAAAGAAAAGAAAAGAAACCACAACTGTTTATCTGCTTTGCATTTGCAGAAGGTCTGATCTCTTATTCTTACAGGTAAAATCTATCTAGCTGGCAGATAAGGCCCCAGGTGAAAAGTTATGCCTGAGGTTGCACTCTAAACCCTTGGTTATTTCAGGCTGTTCTTCATACTTAAAATCCCGGGGTTTTTTTACTGTCGTGCTTTTGCAGTTATTTTAAATGGCATTTTAACAAACTGTTGTTTTGGTGTTGCCTTTGAAAAATCCAGATGTGTGAATTGGTTTCAGGGGGTTTATTTAAAAAGATGGTATAATTATATTCTAACAAATATTCAAAACCTCTTAGAAGTGATGCAGTTATATACACTGACATTTCATTAGTACAAAAATCTTGTATAAAGGCAAAATTTTTAAACTCCTGTCCAAATTAAATAGTATTGCATCGACCCATACAAATCTGAATTATGTTATATCTCTTGTCTACCTTCTAATATACCTGGTAACTAGCGGTCATTCTAACATACCGGGGATATAACACCAATTTAACACCTGGAGGGAGGGTTTTAATTCCTAGCAGACCTGCAAAGGATTAAGATACTGGACTGTCTGCAAACATGCCATCCATTTAGCATTAGTCTTAGCTGTCAATAATTTCTTCTCAGTCTTTTAAGGCCTTCTGCCATGACCTCAGATATATTCAGAAAACATTTAACATCAGCAACTACTTTAAAATGTTGTCAAGTTGTTTCATCTGCCTTCAGACTGCTTCCCAGAAACTACTTTTCTTTTTATCCAAAACGGCTTTATTTTACTCAACATAGTGTGTGTATTTTTTTAAAAAAATAATCATCAAAGAGATGCTATTTAAACTTAAATTAGCCAAGTAGATTTATAGTAGGCCTATGCAACTGATCTGAACAAATCCTAACTTCCAGACCAAATTGCATTGATTTCTGCAAGGTATGGATCAGAGAGAAAGGTCAGATTCTGTTCCTGGGTGAAGCAAAGCAAATTTACAGATCAATTTGTGTTCAGAGCAGCAATCATCTAGGATGAGGCACAAATCACTTCTAGCTTCCCTTGTTTCTTTCTCTTCCTTTCTCTATTCCCCACCTTTTTCGTTCCTTTTTTTTAGAGAAAGCAAGCTTCAAATGCACTTAGCACACAAATCAAAAAAAAATTGCTATCTGAAATTATTTGGTTTGCTTCCCTTCATGGTTCTACCACCTCTCCACATTTCATGTATATCAGTTCAAAAATTTGAAAAAGTCCTGGGAGGCGTACCAACGGGAGACTTGTCAATCAGTTTTGAAGAGGGATCAGATCAAATCAGATGGGTTACAACCAACCCTAGACCAAATCAGGAGATATTCCAACTAGAGATGGGCACGAATCAAAAAATGGCATTTCGGTTTTTCATTTGTGGTTGAGAGGTCCGTTTCATCTCGTTTCCGTTTTTCGTGAATTTTTGGAAAAATTTCGTTTTCGTTTTTTGGTTTTTGGTTTTTTGTTTCTACCCGCTTTTGCGTGATTTTTAAAGCATTTCCGTGTGGGGGCATCCCCCAACACCCCAGACCAGAGGGAAAACACTAAAAAACATGATGCTGGCAGAGACACAATATAGACTAGGTACGAGGGAGGCTGCAAAGGCAGAGGCGGCCGTTGCCCAGGGTGCAAGGCAGCCGCAGAGCAACTGCACTGCAGGGCAGGGGAGGGTACTCACCGATAGGTACGCACTCACACACACAGGGAGGCTGCAGGACTGAAGCTAAAGTCGCAGAGACAGCAATCCCACCCTAACTCCCATCAGGGACTGCAAGGAGGACGGGGGCTGCCAGAGCTTTTTATGCCCTCTGTGGATGCCAGACCTGCCCAGTCTGCAACCTGGGCATGCTATTGGTTTAAGTTGTCCAATAATTTACATGATCGCATCACATGGCTTGCCTCCACGTTGTGGCTGGAGGGGCGACATCCATTTTGTCATCCTTAAAGGGAAAAGAAAAATACATCGTGATGGGAGAAGACAAAACAAACGTTTTAAGGACCCCAACCCCCTGGTAGGTAATAATTTCAAATAATTATCACATTATCGCTGCATTTTTATGGATGTCCAGGGCATTTTAATACCCAAGAAATCAATATTAGGCATCTGGGAGCCATTTTGGGTCGATGTCCCCTAACTCCCCTTAAAGGAAAAAAATACAGCGATCTGAGAAAAGACATAAACGAACGTTTTAAGGAGCCCAATCCCCCGGTAGGTATTATCAGACAGTATAAATAATTATCGCTGCGTTTTTATGGATGTCCAGGGCGTTTTTTAACATTTAAAACAGCTCATTTCATTGTGTGTCGCCATTAACGAAAACAAAACGTAACGAACCCAATTTTCGTGGTTCTGTTCGTTTCGTTCCATTTTCATCACAATTTTCGTTTGTCGTTTCGTTACATAACAAAACGAATAATGAATAACGGAAACGGAAACGGAAAAATGTTTGTTTCGTGCCCATCTCTAATTCCAACCCCTTCAGATCACGTTGGAAGCACAGTGGGGAATCCAGCTCCCAACCCCTGGCTCCATAGCCAGATATCCAATTATTTGGAAGAAAAGCAGGAGATAGATGAAATAACTAAATGAATCCATTAATCTAATGCAGGCCTTAAGCATCTTTTAACTGCCCAGTTTCTAGAACGGAGACAGAATATTACTCAGGACAAGTTTCTCTGCCACCTTCAAATATGAAGGCAGGCAATAATTTTTTGTACAAAAATCTATTTATTTACGGTAGTACCTCATGAGAGAAATTTAATTTGTTCTAAGAGTCAATTCGTTTTATAAAAAAAAGGCATACGAGGCAAAGTTTCACATAGGAATGCATTGAAAACCAACAAATCCATTCCAGAGGGAACGGATTAATAGGTTTTCAGTGCAAAAGCAAGCGGTGGCAGCAGATCACCACCGCTGCTTCCCTTCCAAGCAGCACGGGCTGGGCGATCAATGGGATTCTGTTTTGCCCACCAATTTGATTTGATTTTCACCCAACCTGGGCTATTCCTTTGCAAACAGCCCAGAGTGGGCAAGCATCAATGGTACCTGGTAAGATGAATAGAAACTGGAAGGGAAAATTCATCTTATGAGTTTTTCCTATCCCCAGAAATTGCATTCGTCTTATGAGTTTTTCATCTTAAGGGGTATTCGTCTTACGAGGCATTACTATATTTATTTATTTATTTATTGGTTTGATTTGATTTGATTTGATTTGTATACTATGCCATCTAGCTCGAAGGCTACTCTGGGCTGTTTACAATAATAAAAGGTATGCAAATTATACCAAAATTAAAGGTTAGTAATGTTTCTCTAGTTGCCATCAGTTTTAAACTTTTATATAAAGTTGTACCTTATGACATCTGCTTCAGTGAAGGATAATTCAATTAATATATGCCAAATTATAGTTTTGTTAAGCATCATATTACTTTTTGAATACATGCTGCTCTCTCTCCCCACCCCATCCTGTTTTTCCTGCAATCACTACATCCCGATTAGCAGCATATGATAGGACTGGGTCCCAAGTTGCAGGATGTATGTTCAGCAAGGTTTCTTGTGGTCACCTGCTCCCTTTGCAACCCCCCTCTGTCTCCCCGCATCTCTCTTCATGGTCAATAGAACCTATTGAGAAACAGGGACTGTAACAAGTGTGACTGCAGTGTGACAGGAGAAATCAGCAGGCAGAAACAACCTTCTCTTTTTCAAATCCTATTTGCTTCACTGAAAGACGTGTCAGAAAGATCTCAGGTGAACTTTGTCCCTTTCGGGGGAAACCACTCCAAAGTAAACCATTGAAACATTAACAAATTATTCTTCAGGAAAGCAAATGTCTGGAAGACAAAATTTAGAGAGTAGAGCTTAAAAATTGCTGGATAGGCTTCTGTGTGTTCTTTTTGTCAGATTTCAAGCCGAGGCACCAGGATTATATATTTATTTTACTACATAAGGGGACTGGATAACTCCTGCTGACAGAACAGTTTGTGTATTATTTACCACCAGCAAGGGAGAGTCTGTCAAATTTGAATTCACAAGAGCAGAAGCTGGCTGAATTCACGGCGTAGTGTGGGAAAATTACCTCAGCACAGTCTGCATTGGTGATTGTTCCTTACGCTGACACTTCTGATGCCCTGAAAGTTGCTGTGTTCACATCTTCTGTGGCTAGTGTCAAAGAACATTCTCAATCTTCACATGCCAAGATGAGGAAAACCTACGGCAATGCCCAACAGACCCAACGCCTGTCAAATATATTCATTTAACACCAGGAGCCTGGGTTGTGGAGCTGGAGTCTTAAAGGGAGCATTAGGGTTGGAACCAAACACTTTGGAACAAAAGACTCCACTGTCACTTCCCCAAGTACCAAATTGGGATTTTATTTATTTTACTTTGTGCTGTGATTGTAGCAGGGTATTATTATTTTTATTGTGCAATCACACAAAATTAATATGCTATGTGTCCGATGCTGTATAAAAATATGCATGGTCATACCTTGGATAAACTGCACATTTTTGCATATAGGCAGCATTTGAGGAGATCAGTGTCATTTTGACAAGTGTTAATTTGCTACATTCAAGTTGTTATTGCAAGAGGTATAAGAGGCAATATATATTTGTTTGAGTCAAGGCCTCTTGGTTCCTTCTCCTGGTATACTTTTAACCCCAATGCACACATTCACATCCAGCAATAAAATTGTGGGAACTTTAAGGGTAAAGAAGAACAGGCCAACTCTTTTGTTGATGTGATAGAAGCAGAAATTTGTGCTGCAAACACTCAAGTAGCATCCAAGCTGCCATCCAAGCTTCTTGTCATAAACTGCCAGAGAGAACTGGACACAAACCATTCAGAAGGCCAGACACAGCTATACACCCTTAGCACGTGTTTCATTATTTCTTCATTTCAGAACATGAAAAGAACAGATACCCTTAGTTGCACTTTTTAAGCAGAATATGTTTAAACTGTGAGTGATGCTTACTCCAGGTGAGCTGAAGGATCTCATGTACCATACATTGTTGCAGTAAATATGGCAGTAGAACTTACAAGTCTACTTGCTACTGGTGGACTGTCTTTCTCAGACAAATGCTGTGGAACCAGATCATTTAGAGTTCTAAAGGGGATGAGGAGCCATGTTAGTCTGTTGCAGCAGAAATAGCTCATAGTGTTGTTAAGCACTACAAAATGTCATTCAGAATAAACATTTTTGCACTGTAGAGCACTACGCCTCTTGCATCTTTGTTGTTTCTACTCTTGATTCTAGGCCCCTTCATCCAACAAGCCTACATACACTTGTTTGGAGTCATAAGGCTGCAAAGGTCAAATGCATTGATACACGGTTTGCCTTCTATATTGTGTCTCTCTGCAAAACATAGAGTACATCCTGTACAGATGATATAAAGTTAAGAATACTCTACCAAGAAAAAGATGAGGCTGATGTCCATGAATCACAACATCCTGCACATTTTCACTGTGGCTATTATCTCCTTACTGGAACAGTTATTTCTTGTTCTTGTACTACAACTCCCAGAAATCCTGACCAACACAACTAGTGGTGAAGGCTTCTGGGAGTTTTAGTCCACAGACACTGGGGACCCAAGGCTAGGAAGCACTGATCTAGCTGGATGACCTTCCAGGTAACCCTATGTATTTGAGATGCCTGCTTTGTTTCTCACATGGAAGGCACATGCCTCAGTCTTAAAATACACCAAATACACTTGTTATAATGTAGAGAGCAAAGAGAGAGACCAAAGCAACAGTATCATTATTTTTGCCTGCCCAGATGTACTCTCTCTCTCTCTCTCTCTCTCTCTCTCTCTCTCTCTCTCTCTCTCTCTCTCTGGGCCTTTTCACACGACCCCTAAGATCCGCTGGTCCCTTAAATTCGAACCAGAGATCTTGGGGGTTCGTTTCTGTTCCTCCGTCCCCACCCCTCAGCACTTCCTGCTCCTGTTGGCGTGAGGGGGGGAGGGGAAAAAGGACAAAAGAAGCCTTTACTAACCTGCCGGTGACGGTCGAACTTGCCACGAGTCCCGTTACTTCCTGGTTCCGGCTCAAGGAGCTCTTAAAGGGGCAGGAGGCAAAAAAACAACAGACAAGCCAGGAGAGCCCGGCACTCTTATCCGCATCAAATTTTTTTCACCTGCAGAGAGCAGGTACATGAAAAATGTGCTGGGTCGCGCTAAAGTGGGCGGGGTCGCACTTAATTGTCTCCAAACTCCGGAGCTGGTGGGAAAACATTTCTAAGCTCCGGAGCTGGGAGCCATTTGCAGCGCAGCTTAGGGGTCGTGTATAAACGCCCCCCCTCTCTCAACCCTTCATCAAATGCTGAGGCTGTTTCCTATCCTCAGTGCAAAATAAGCCATACATGAGTCCCACATTAAGATAAGCAAGACAACCTTTTTATTGTCCCAGGCTTTCTGACTTGATAGCCACATACTGCTGGTGCTAGATGCATATGGTGATGGAGCAGTAACAGTGGTGCCCAGCGGTTGTGAGAGTGCTGATTTAAGACAAAGCATATATGGATAGTCAGGTAACCATGTATGCAATTAAGTATGCAAGCACTCACATTTACAAAAGCAAAGCAACATAGACAAAGCCCTGAAAGCCCTGACCCTTCACTTCTGGTTGAAAAGGTAGGCAGTGAGATAGCTGCCCTGCCCTAATGGACCAGCCTCCAAGAAAGGTAGTGGGAGCTGTTCCATTAGGGCAAGCCACCTACCTCACTGCCTACCTCTAAAGGGAGGGAAAAATCCTTCAGCCTTTCTGTCTGTCTTGCACTCCTAATATGGAAGGAGCCCTAGGAGAACTGGAAGTCACCTTTCATCTTCAACCTCTCCATCTATTTTAAACCAGTCCTGAGATTCTGTGATATACTTCAGGCTATAAACACATTTAATAAGCAAATCAATCTGTCTTGGTTTTAGGATTCACTCTATCACTCAGATTATTCTGCTGCCTTCCTGTAAGCAGCTGCTCTTTCTTGGGTAGCAGATACCTATCCAAGTCTCTATGAAAACCTAAGGGATCCTGATGCTGTGCTCCCCTTAACAGATGCTGCTATAGTTTTTGACTCTGAGTCTCAAAGACAGTGTGAATACAAACATGAGATCTATCCATGACCCTCAAGGTCTGCGCACCTTTACTCTGCTTAGTGGTGAGGAGGTATGCCAAAACGGGCTGTCTTGTGTTAATGATGATGACTTTTGGAGGGGAGAGCAGACCTTCCTAAAAGCAGGGAGGCCATGCAAACCAGACTTTTAATAATGCAAAATAAAGGAGGACATTGTGAAACATAGCCCAAGGTTTTGCCTTTAGCTAAAAACATTAAATATTACCCAGCTCCACGGGACTGCCCAGAATTGTCTCATTAATGTGGAGGAATTTAACACCTCCAAGTTATGAAAAGGACAGTATCAAACTACTTACAAACTATGTCTTATGAGGTCCCGTGTCTCTTTTCCTCTTTAGATTCCCTTTTTTTCTCCTCAGCTTCTTTTTGTAGATAAATATCTACCCCAACAGCCTATCAAGAGTTCAAGCAACGTGCTAGTATTTGAAGGTGTTCTTCTACATCTACCAGTATCAATTTTGAGAAATAAATTCTATCCCAAATTGCTGTACATTCCTGTACTCATGTTTCTTTCCGTTTTCTAAACTGGGCTCCAGTGGCCTATGCACCAAGATATTCCTCTTCATGCAATAATTTAGACATTATATTATTACAGGAATCAGTTAGGTGCTTTGCTTCTTGCAGACTACACTCCATGGGAGCGTGCCACTACCGGGCCTCTCAAGAGGTTTTCAGTATCACCAGACATGATATTCTTCTGAGCTGCTCACCTGAACGTCAGGAAGACATGGGTCTGCAGTTCTCTGATTGTCCCTGGAAACACAGTGAGGGATTCCTGTTTGAATGGCAAATCAGCAAAAGGGGATTCCTCTCAAGCTAAATGAGCCTACTATCCCTGAAAATGAAGATTCAGAATGTTGACACATACCCAGTTTCAACCATGACCCTAAATTCTCAGTTTACTATGGCGGCTGCTAGTGCATCTGCACCATTAAAACTAGTATGCTCGCTGTGCCTATTCTTGGAGATGTTTGATCTGGCCATGGTGACACCTTAGTGGCATCTCATTTGAATGCAATTATATTGCAACACTTTAATTGTTTTAACTATGTTTTATATTTAAATCAATGATATTCAACTGGGATTCCAAAGTACGTATGAGAGATGTTCATGAATTTTTTTTAATGAACTTGCAGTTCTATGAGAAATATTGACATTAAATTGAGAATTTCTCCACTGAGTTAGATGGTGGCTAGTGACTGCCCTTGGTGAAATAAGCAATATCTAACTAAATTGTACATCCATTTTGTGGGGTCACTGAAGAAAGAAGAAAACATGCTGAAAGATAAAATTCCAGGGATTCCAGTACTTTTCTTCCTGATCTCTCCTGGTACAGGACGTTGGAAGATAGTTAGTGTACATGCAGAGAAGACTCCATGACTATGAGACAATTTGATTTGTGATAGGTGGTGACACCTCTGGTGGGCACTCCTACCCATTCTCTTCCCTTCAATGACTGGCCCCTTCTCCTTTGCTAAATATTAAGCTTAACTCTCCCAATTTGTTTGCTTTTTATTTGCATGTCTTTTGTTTTGTTACTGCTATTCCTTGCGGGAAGTGTGAGCTAGACACAGGCAGCAGCCCAGCTGAGATAGAATACTTTAGTGGTCAGGCCACCTTGGCAAGTCCAGGAGGAATGTGCACTATATATGTCACACCTGAGTACCCTGGAGCTGGGAGGACAGCTGTAGCCTTTTCCAGGAGAGAGCTAAGAGAGAGTAAAGAGGAAAAAGAGGAGGTGGGAGAATGCCTGGGAATTCCTGATGCCAATAGCCGCAAACGGAGATGGGTTGCTGGAGAGAGACCTGGAAAGAAGACCCAGAAGAGGAAAGCCTGTGAAGGTAAAAGAAGTTGCTCCATCATTTCAATGATTCCAAGAACATCATCTGTCCTATTTCTACAAGCTTTATTCTTCTACCTTGCTTCTGTGTTGCAGATGCAGAATAACACTTCAAAGTTGTTCAAAATGCAAACTTTTGAGAATTGACAGACACATTTCACTTAGAAATCCATCTGATAGCTATGAAGAACCATAGGCGCAAACACTTAAGTCAAAATCTATTCTTACACCCTGTAGAAAGCTGCAGGTAAGATTATCATCCAAATCTTTCTTGCAACTTTGAAAAATTACAAATAACGAGTAATCCAGTAAGCAAAACTTAAGTTGTAGGCAGAACTTGCAACAGGAGAATTCTTTCTGTTATAATCTTTCAGCTATATGAGTTACAGAGATTTTAAATCATATTTCAAACCAAAAATAATTTGGAGCTGATAGCTTAAGAGGCACGGTCAAAATGCAGAGAGTGCATCTCTAAAACACAACCTTAAAAATTAAAAGGCATTACAGCTTAGGGCCATCTTTAACCTTTAAGCATAGTACTGGACACACATGAAAAATATTCTAAGTGCACCCAGAGAAGTCAGTTTGGATCTATGGATATTGTCCTCATCTGTTCTGAGCTGCTGTTGTAAGCTATGCTGCTACGTGTTGCTAATTTTTAATGTCTGGTGCCCAGGATCCGTGTTGTTGGTGTCTGGTATGTGTGGCATGCTATGTATGTGTCTCTTGCCTCTCTGCATTTATATTTCTCTCAGTTGTTTACATTTCCCTTCAACTGTAAACAACTGAATTTTGCCATTGTAGTTAATTACTGATCTCTATACACAGTGAGAAAATTTCCAATAGAAATCTCTATTGCTTTTACCAGAGTAGCAAAGTATGACCCCTGTAAATTACAAGGCTGGCTAGTTGCCCCTATGGGAGATAGAAGTTTTTTTTAATTAAATAGGACCCTGCATCTGCAGAAATAATTTACAGGTCCTATAGTAATTTACTTGGGTACTGTTTTACTAGATAGATAAATGCCATGAGTGTAAGAGCTGGTGAACTAATTTGGCCAGGTACAAATGTGCTCTATCCCCCATTTTAGGACGTTAAAAGTTCTTTTCTCAGCTGTTTTGTATTTTCTTCACAATGTTAAGCATTATTTATTGTTGTTGTTGTTGTTCAGTCATTCAGTCGTGTCTGACTCTTCGTGACCCCATGGACCAGAGCCCACCAGGCCTTCCTATCTTCCACTGCCTCCCGGAGTTTTGTCAAATCCATATTGGTTGCATCGATGACACCGTCCAACCATCTCATTCTCTGCTGTCCTCTTTTCCTTTTGCCTTCAATCTTTCCCAACATCAGGGACTTTTCCAAAGACTCCTCTCTCCTCATGAGGTGGCCAAAGTACTGGAGCCTCAGCTTCAAAATCTATCCGTGCAGTGAACATTTGGGGTTGATTTCTTTCAGGATGGATAGGTCTGATCTCCTTGCAGTCCAGGGGACTCTCAAGACTCTCCTCCAGCACCACAGCGCAAAAGCATCAATTCTGCGGCAATTCAGCATTATTTATAGTTTATTTCATTTACAGACATGGCCAGAGAGCAGGTGATGGTCCTGCAGTGACTTTTAGTAAGTTCTAACCTCATTTTTAAAGCACAATGTACATTTTCTAGGTTGCATTTCCTTTCCAGTCCCTTTAGTAGTTTTAACATTCAATACAGTCAACATTTCAAACCTTGACTGTCTAAATTGATCCAAATCCAATCTGGGCTGAATGTTAATCACCATATTGAGCCCCAAATGCAAATGGGGAAATTTGCAAAGCCCTAAACAGAAGATGCCCTTTTGTTGTGGAACTAAGCTGGGGGTGTTCTTTCATAATTCCTCTTCTTTCCAGATCCTTTGGGGGGGGGGGACCAAAGCACCTGCCTAAGCTGACCTGTCATCCTAATACAAAATGCCTGCAAGGTGACAACTTGTGTTCTAAATAGGTGCTTCAGAGGCAGAAATTAATAAAGAAAACATTTGATGAACACAAGAAACAGCCAGGGGAACATCTGACCGGGACACAGGACAGTCTATCATCCTTAAAAGGGATTGCCTTGATAACCTACTGCACTGCCGTCAACTAGCTTGAATGGTTAGGAAACAAGAGGGGAGCGATTTAGTGCAATTTCTGGTCAGGCATAATGAACAAAACCGATATTTGCCAAGATAAACTCTCCTCTTCCAAACGCTGCAAAAATGAATATAAAAGATCACACTCACCTCTTTTTTCAACACTGCCTTTTGACTTTCATTGCCTTTTACTGCTCAACATCTTCTGCTGGTGGTGAGTAAACATTAACTCCATTTCAGTATGTTCAAGGATGGAAGAACTCCTTGACTGGAGCATAGGTTCAGAAGGGTTAATTCAATAAAATCTGATGTTTATTTATCAGCAAGCATGAGTGATGGTAGCAGATTCTGAATGTAAGCACCCGATAGATTTTCACCTCTGATCCATATATGTGGCTAAGAAAGGCATCAAATGTCTGGATTTTGAGCTCCTAAAGTTATAAATCCAGACTCATAATAACTTGTAGAAAAAAAGGGTTTCATGCTAACTTAATATATTTGCAATTTCACTGCTTTTTGTAATTTTAATTTGCAGAAATCCTGTAACTGCCAGAATGGTGAACAAATGGGTTGTACAGCAAATCAAGTCTGAACTATCTCTGGAGTAGAGATGGGCACAAAACAAAAAATGGTGTTTCGGTTTTTTGTTTGTGGTTGAGAGGTCTGTTTTGGTTCGTTTCCATTTGTTGCGAATTTTTTGAAAAATTTCATTACCGTTTTTTGTTTTTTCCTTTGTCGTTTCTACCCGCTTTTTGTGCGATTTTTAAAGCATTTCCGTGCGCAGGCATCCCCCAACGCCCCAGACCAGGGGGAAAACACTAAAAAAAATGGATGCTGGCAGAGATACAGTATAGACTAGGTACGCAGGGAGGCTGCAAAGGCAGCGGCGGGCGTTGCCCAGGGTGCAAGGCAGCTGCAGAGTGACTGCACTGTGGGGCAAGGGAGGGTACTCACCAAGAGGTACGCAGCACGCACGCATGCAGGGAGGCTGCAGGACTGAAGCTAGAGTCGCAGACACAGCAATCCCACCCTAACTCCCACCAGAGACTGCAAGGAGGACGGGGGCTGCCAGAGCTTTTTATGCCCTCTGTGGCTGCCAGACCTGCCCGCCCAGTCTGCAATCTGGGCATGCTATTGGTTGAACATGATCCCATCACATGGCTTGCCTCCATTTTGTGGCTGGTGGCGACATCCATTTTAAAGGGAAAAGAAAAATACATCGCGATGGGAGAAGACAAAAACAAACGTTTTAAGAACCCCAACCCCCCTGGTAGGTATTATCAGACAATATAAATAATTATCGCTGCGTTTTTACGGATGTCCAGGGCGTTTTTAACATTTAAAACACCTTATTTCATTGCGCGTTGCCATTAACGGAAACGAAATGTAATGACCACAATTTTCGTAGTTCTGTTTGTTTTGTTGCATTTTCATCACTATTTTCGTTTGTCGTTTCATTACGTAACGGAATGACAAACGAATAACAAATGAAAAAATGTTCGTTCCGTGCCCATCTCTACTCTGGAGATAAAAATGTTGAGACTGGAGACAAAAAAAATTAAATGAGAATGTCATACTTTGGGTACCCCACGAGAAGGCAGGATTCTCTGGAAATGATAATAATGCTTAAGGCAGCAGAAAATGAGGAAGACTAAATATGACATGGAATGACTCCTTAAAGGAAGCCACAAGCTTTAATTTACAAAAGCTGGAAAGGGCTGTTCAATCATTCATAGGATCACCATAGGTTGGAGGCAAATTTACAGCAGTAACAGCAATGTGTTTCATTGCTAGATGAGAACTGAAATGAAATGTACAGTAACACAATAGCAACTTGTGCTGAACTGAAATATGAGTCATCAATTACATTTGACTCCAAAGCACTACCACAGGCCACCTGCAACTTGTGCAAATAACTAAAATTAAAGAAACAAACTCCACCTATTTCCTGCCGTAAAACTTCTGCATTCAGTTTGGATTACTTCTTGGATTGTTCAGGACTGAAAAGTAATGGGGAGAGAACCACACACAAGCATGCATAGATCAAAACTATTTGTGACTTCATATGAACAGCTGCACTTGTACTTGTTAACAAAATGCTCATGTATTACAGTAGTCTCCCATTTATCCCGGGAGTTAGGTGCCTGACTCACCTGCGATAAAGGAAAATCCACGAAATGCAGATGCCTCAGCAAACTGACCTTGGACTGCTGCTGATTTTGTACACTTACAAAGAGAAACTTTAACCCCCTCTTAACACTTCAGCAAACTGACCTTTGGTTGCTGCTGCTGGATGCACTTCCAAAGAGAGGTTTTTAACCCCCTTCTGACAAAGGTCAGCAAACTGACCTTTGGTTGCTGCTGCTGGCATGCACTTCCAAAGAGGTTTTTAACCCCCTCCTGACACCTCAGCAAACAGATCAGAGGCTGCTGCTGCTAGTGCGTGCTACCAGGAGCCCAAGGTCTATTTGCTGAGGTGTCAGGAGCGGGTTAAAAGCCATTCTTTGGAAGTCTGTTTCTCTCAAGAAAAAATCTATGATAAACTGAGACCGTAATATATGAACTGTGTTGTAGTGGGGGACTACTGTAGTTAGGTACAGATCTGCCAATTGAATGCCCACATTCCATACAGAATGCAAGAGAATTAAATCAAATCTCTTCTGGAACACTTATGAAACTGAGAGGCTGCTCTTGCAAGAAATTCTGGCACATTTTAATCAGTTGTAATTTTAGCCTGTGCAAGTGTAATAGGCAAAAAGCAATCAAATGCAAGAAAGATACAAAAATAATAGTGTACCTTAAAGTCTTAAGTATTATATTTTAATGTGAGTGTTTTATAGGTTTCCATGCTGATTCTGCTCACAAAGAGCTCTTAAGTTTGCACATTTCTTCTGTTTCTAATTTGTTTTTTTAAATAATATATGTTATATAATAGCGGTTATAATTTTAATTTACTATACCTAGTGTTTTTGTAAACAAGGTAAACAACTCCCTTATAGCATTTCATAGGCCACAGCTGAGAATTTCCCTTCCCTACCCAAATGTAATTGCTAGAGTTTCTGCATTTTGTGGCACTATCTTATCTTTTTTGTCTTGTTATGTTATATTTTATGTTGATTGTTATCTTGTTTTATTTTAGATTATATTATTTTATATCATGTTTCTTTATTGTAATGTCTGGCTTTTTGCCATTTATAAGCCATCCAGACTAGTACAAATGCACTAGCCAGGCAGGGTAAAATTTTAAATAAATAAATAAATAAATAAATAAATAAATAAATAAATAAATAAATAAATAATAATAATAATAATAATAATAATAATAATAATAATAATAATAATAATAATAATAATAATAATAATAATAATAATAATAAATTTCACTATGAAAGGCCCATGCCTAGTTGGAAGTGCTTTATTATTATTATTATTATTATTATTATTATTATTATTATTATTATTATTATTATTATTATTATTATTATTATTATTATTATAAACAAGCACTTCCAACTAGGTATGGGCCTTTTATAATGAACTTGCATAGTCTTTATTACTGGGGCAGAACACTAGGCAGATTTATGAAGATGAAACATAATGTTGCAGCTTGATGGACAGAATTCCAGCCTGTGCATCTTTATTTTATTATTGTCAGTTGAAAGGGATATATTCTTTTAAAATATATTAATTTAAACACAGAGGTTGTTTGCATTTTCAAAATTAGTATTGTTTGCTACTGCTGTGACCTGTTATCTACCACACTAGCAACTAAAGACAAAATTTCCTAATCAATGCCTTTTAGAAAAGACCTCAGATTTCCCTCCTAGAGTCCAATAGAAGGTACTGCCTTGTTAAACTGTATGGGAAACCTCAGATTCTACTACATTTGTGTTACAAATATGCTTACATAAAAGCTTATTGATAATCACTTGCAATGTATGCATTAGTTAATCAGGCCATTGCCTTGAAATTGGTCCAGGAACTCACAGTGGAACTCGCCCTAATTCATCTGTTTAAGTCTCAAATGGTTTCATTGCTTCACTCACTTACCAGCACAGTTTGAATGTTAGTGCATTATGATTAAAGAATATTGTTGTTCTTTTCATCCATCATCATGGAGTCCCCAATTAATAATACAGCCCCTCTCCCCTCCCCCATTTTCCCATGTCCTTTCTTTCTTTCTTTCTTTCTTTCTTTCTTTCTTTCTTTCTTTCTTTCTTTCTTTCTTTCTTTCTTTCTTTCTTTCTTTCTTAGCAAAACCGCTTAGTTCTGTTACTTTCTGTCTTGCTTTTTCTGTTTTGCTTTGTTTTGTTTTTCATTCTAAGAGACTAGTTAGTTTCAGGAAAAAATTAAATGAGTATGGGAGGGGGGAGAGAGAAAAGAGAATAATATTAGCAGATCTTCAAAACTCTTTCCTGTTTTCACTGATCAAATAATGATTCACAGTAAGGCAGAGGAGAAAATTTGGTTGGAAATCAGAGAAGGCAGGATTGCAGGAACAGAAGCCAAATCCAGAAAAGAGACAAAGCTTAGAGGGTTTTACCTGTTTTTGCTGTTGAATTAAGGTATCAAGAAAAAAAACTTAGATTTATTTTTTCCCAATAGGGCCCGTTATAGATAGATAGACAGGCAGGCAGGCAGGCAGGCAGGCAGGCAGGGAGACAAACAGAAGGTAGTAAAAATAAAGTGTGTAGATCTCCTGCAATGTATTTTTCTCACACACATAATGACTGCTACTCAATATCCATTTCATATTAAGAGCTTTGAGTATGGAAATTAGGGATAGGCATCTTACAAAAACTAACACACTTTTTTTTTAGTTTCATAAGGTTTCAAACTGTTCCAAAATTGAAACAAAACGGCAGACAGTGTGTCATCTCAAACTGAACCAAAATGATTTTTTCGGTTTGGGAGGTACTGAACTGGGGAGCCACCACCAGATCTCGCTTCAGCACCAGGATCTGCAAGCTGTTTCCCTGCTGGTTCTTGCCTGCCACCACCTCCCAGCTGGTTTTGACAGCTCAAACTGTCAAAAAATCCCAGCTGGGAGGCGTGCGGCTAGGGCAGTGATGGCGAACCTTTTAGGGACCAAGTGCCCAAACTGTGATTCAAAACCCACTACAGTAGACCCTCGTATAACAAATGGTTTATATAACATAAAATCTGTACAGCATAAAAAATTCCAGAGATAGGGGAAATTTGCTTAACAGAATCGCCTATAGGGTGAATCCGTACAACATAAAAATGGTCGTGATTAGGGATTACTCCATTTTCAATGCATTCCTATGGGAAATTTGTACAGAGGAAAATTTGGTTAACAAAATTTCATTTGGAACAAATTAATTCCTTTATACAAGGTACTACTGTAATTTTTCAAAAAGTGCCAATACAGCAATTTAACCTGAGTAAAGGTGGCTGTGAAGGGTCGATGTCGGGTGCCTACAGGAAGGGCTCCGAGTGCCACCTTTGGCACCCGTGCCATAGGTTCGCCAACACTGGGCTAGGGAGAACAGAGCAGCCAGGCAGCAGCAAATTTGCTGCCTGACTGCTCCTTTCTCCCCTGCCAACCCCTCCTCCCATGGGGGTGTTTTGAACAGGGTGTGCTGTGGGCAGTGGGGGATGACCCCACTTCCCATAACCCTCCCTGTCCGGAAAACTCCCTGGGATGAGGAGGGAGCACAGGAGAAAGAAGAAGGATGAAGGCAGCGTTAAATTCAAATGGAGCTTGAATTTACCTCTGCCTCCTTCCTTCTCCCTTGCGATCCCTGCCTCCCAGCTGATTTTTTATAGGCAGGGCTGTGGAGAGTGCGCCACCTTCCTCCCTGCAGCCCTCTCTGTTTTAAAAAAAACAGCTGGGAGGTGCTGAAAGATCAGGGGATTCCCTGCTGCTGTGGGCACGGCAGCAGGGAATCCCCTGGTCTTTCCCAAAACAGTAGGGGTCTGAAAGGGGGCACTCACCTCTCAGATTCCTGCTGTTTCAGGGAAGACCAGGGGATTCCTTGCTGCTGTGAGCTCAGCACCCTTCTTCCAGCACCTCCCAGTTCTTCCACCGCCTCCCAGCTGGATTTTTTTTAACATGTTGGGGTATGGAGAGGGGGGGGACTTGGTCCCCCACACTCTTACCTGTCAAAAAGCCCCAGCTAGAAGGCAGGGGAGCTAGAAGCAGGATTTTTTTCCTGCTGCCTGCTTCTTTCTGCCTTTCGCCCCTCCTCCCGCCTCACAGATGGGGCTTTCCTCCCCCTCTCCCCACTCCCTAACCTGTGAAAAAGCCCCATCTGGGAAGTGGTGGGAGGGGCAGCACCCCAGAAGGGAGCAGGTTTTTGCCTCCCTTCTGGCATGTCAACCCTCCCACTGCCTCCCCCCTCTGGCTTTTTAACAAGCCCCAGCTGTGAAGCATGGTGGCAAGGGAGAACAGCAAACAGTGGGGAATTCAAATGGAGTGCTGCTTGCTCCGTTTTGCATTGCTGCCCACCTCCCAGCTGGGTTTGACAGGTCAGAACGATTGGAAAGCTACCATCACCCAGGTGGGTTTTTTTTTGACAGGTGGGACTGTCCCCACTGGGAATAGCCCGACCTATCAAAAAACCTCATTTGAGTGGCAGCAGCTTCCGAATCATTTCGTTTCTCATTTCATTTTGTTAATAAAATTCAATAAAAAGTGGTTTAGTAACAAAACAAAACAAAATGAGTAACGAAATTAAAAAAACATTATTTTTCTGTTTCGTTTCCACCTCTAATGGAAATAGATCTGCAGATTAAAAAAAAAAACCCATCAGGATGTGAAATAATATGGAAAAAGCATGCCTACATTTGCAGAAGGGCTTATAGATAATGAAAGAAAAAAAAGCAGAAGAGTGAAGTCATGGAGCCTCATCTCATGTTGTTAGTGAAGGCTGTGAGACAAGCTTCTTTTAGATCAGAGTGGTGTGTCAGCATGCTTGTATATGGGAAACCTGGAAAGTGGAGCCCTTGGAACATGTCAGCAAACTTCATATTCAATCCACAGCCTTATAAAAAGATGAAAAATGAGCCTTGTCCAAAACTCTTACTTTAGCACCAAGTGGCAACAAGAAAATGTATGCCTGGGACCTGGTCTCTTGGAGGCTGCTGTGTTATTTTTCCCCCTGCTTCTAAACTCTGCAAGAGGCCTCCAGTGGTTACAAATATTGATCGTCAGAAAGTAATCTGTTCAGGTTTGGGGGCATGCCAGTACAAATTGTGGAGTACATTCCCTTTCCTCCAAGGACATGCTCAGCTTTTTATACTGTCCACACTGTCAGCTGTCTACCTTATTTTATTACAACTTATTTTTCTTAGTATATCTGTATGTAGGGGTGTGCAGACGAGGAAGAGAGTTACAGAGTTAAATAAAGAGCAATATAAGCATGATTACTAATTGGGAATTTTGAATGAAAGGTAGAAATCCTTAATAATTTTTTGTAATGGCTATCTGATTCACTTCTGGATGCTTGTTATTTATATGAGGTGGTACTATCCATTCACTAAGCCTTTTCAATCCCCCTCATTCCTATCTATGCCACAAAATTATATTAATGCAGTCCACAACTCTCTGGGTGCCTCAAGAAGTTTAGTTCAAGAGCTAACTAGCCAAGAATTCTAAGTACCTCACCAAACTACAGATCCCAGGATCCCTTAAGGTTGAGCAGTGTATGAGAAGAGCTCATCTTTTACCTGAAATGACTAGCACAATAGTTCATCCATCGGTCAGAAATTCTAAAAGGACAAAAAGAAGTTGCCAGGCAAAGCTCAGTGTTCTGCTTTACCTCTTGAGGTAAAGGGCCATATTATGTAGCTACACCCCACCTTCCCACTGCTGCCGCTGGCCACTCACCCTCTTCAGTGCCAGGCTCAGCGACCGGTCTGCAGTGGTGCTGGCGACCAGCATGCAGCGGGGAGGGCTCAGCATCATTAAGTTTTCTTTTTTTCCCACTCCACCACCATTGCCAGCTCCACAGGCCAGCTGTGGGAGAAAGGAGGGGGGGAAGAATATTTACCAATGATGAGACCTTACCGCTACCGCCACTACCACCGCTGCCACCACTGCCACCACCACTGCAGGCCATCCGCTGAGCCTGGCAGTGAAGAGGGTGAGCGGCCAGCAGCAGCAGTGAGGAAGGCTTGGCATCAGTAAGTTTTCTTCTTCTCCCCCCCCCCACCGCTGCCGGTGGGGTTTGTGGGGTGTTGGGGTGAAAGGCTTCTGCTATCCGTGGATTTCGCTATCTGGGGTTTGGGGCGGAACCGATCCCACGTGGATACAGCAGTCCTATTGTATTCTTTTCTCTTCTCTTCAGTGAGAATTGGGCAGGGCAGGCAGCAGCAAAAATAATCCCCTAAGAAATGAGGTAAATTTTCCAAAAAAAAAAAAACCCTCAGGGAAAAAAAGGAAAGATCCAACCAATGTTGGGACACAAAGATAGGTATGAGTCAGAGAGGAAGCACAAGATAAGGGCACTTCCCTTGTGACACTGTTGGATGAGTAATTTCCCAGGATATTTAAGAGACAAACTATAGAGGGAGACAGTAGAGGGAAACACAAAAGAACACAAAATTTTCATGCATCTCTTTTTTTTTTGTTTACACAAATAATTCATGCTTAAGAGGGATTTCCCCCCCCCCCCAGGAATTGACAAAACAACATAAGAACTTTTTTTTCACTTTCCCCCTTCATTTTAACATGTAAAGCCCTATCTTTATGCATAATGTACATGAACAACACCATGGAAAATCAAATAAATTAACTTATGGTCTGTTAATATATTTTATACGTATGACTTGTCTTGTTTTGATTATTATAATGTCTCTTCTGGCCTCACTGCTTATGCTGATACAGTTCTGCACTCTGTCTTTTCAAAATCATATCATTACATTCTAGTGTTATATTTTACTGGCTTTCTCCTCTGTCTTCACTTGGAATTTATTGAAAGTCTTGCTTTCAACCTCTGCTCTTTCTATGACTTGTTGTAGTTCAA
Source organism: Phrynocephalus forsythii (assembly GCA_029282475.1). NCBI lineage: Eukaryota > Metazoa > Chordata > Lepidosauria > Squamata > Agamidae > Phrynocephalus > Phrynocephalus forsythii. The sequence goes on along the minus strand of JAPFRF010000002.1, from coordinate 37,946,557 downwards.
GGAACAAATTTGTGCTTGCTTGTCCAACTTCTCTCCCTTTTCCTAGCTCCTAGCCTTTGAAATTCCCATCTGTAAGTGACAGCCAATATCTTTTGCTTGCTTATCCCATGCCAATTGGCTGATTTCCCATAAGGAGTTGTCTATAATTTTTTTTTTTTAAAAAAATCAACAAATCTTGAGTCAGGAAACCTCTCCTAGGCTGAAATTTCCTGAAATGTTATTTTCCAATGGGAAATCCAAACACATAAATTACTGGAGGTCTCTGTTGCTAATGTTGAGACTGTTCGTTTATTTAATTTATTAAATCGATAACCATCTTTCCTCCACAAGGCAGATGAAACAAATATTTATAACCCATCTTTCAATTACATGTGCAAAAATGACTGTCCCTTCTGTGAACAATCTGGATTATAATCTGAAAATGAAAGAGAAGAGTGGGGTTTTGTTAAAAGAAGATTATTATCCCGGGCATTTAGTCGCGAAATCAAATCTACTCTTGCCTTTGGAATAATCCATTGCTTTATGTAGAATATAAAGTTGGTAAAGGTTAATTGGAAGCATTAAACTGAGAAGGCTGGTTAATTAAAGCATGACTTCCTATGCAACTGAACATTACAGAAGAGGACTAGAGGTTTAGGTCTGTATGTGCAGTTTTCACTGTTTAAGGACTGCCTTAACTTTCTACATGAAATAAACCTTTAGATGAAGATAGGTCATTAACCATCTTTTATGAAATGCACACGTACATGCCCACACTAGAGAAAGTTTCTGAACCAGAAAAAATTAAATCTATCCAATGTTCTAAAGTCTCCCAAACTGACACGCGGCTTTAATATCCACAAGTGTAAGATGATTTATTTTTAAATCTAATACACAAAGTTCTGGATGTAATGCTGTTAAGCAGTTTTACATTTTGCCGCTAGGATCCCCCCCCCCCATGTTAAGCTTAAATATCCTTTCAAATGCATTAATGTACCCCCGGAACAGACACTTTAGAAGACTCCTGCATGATTTGAATATTTCCTGGATGAAAACAGCTTTTGATACTCAGTACAGCATTACAGTATGTACCACCTTGCTGGCACTAAACCTTGTAATAAAACACAGAAGAGAATGTTCCTTTGCCTGTGAAAAATATCTAGGGAGAAAAATCATCTTTATCCCCCAGGCTGTACTATGTGGAATCAAGCAGAAGTAAGACTGGTATGTCTATATGCCCTTATTTGGAAGTAGATCCCATGAAATTAATGAGACATTTCTCAGTAAACATGGTAAGCATTGCGCTGCAAATGGTGCATGGGGAGGACTGTGCTCCGCTAACAATATCAGAGGTGTTAACTTTACAGTGATACTGATTAAGAGTATGTGTTTTTTATTTCTTGGACTACAAATCCACAATTCCCCATTTGGGGAGTTCTATCTGACTTATGCATATATTGCAAACACCACAATATGAGTCACCTGGGAGGAAAAACCTAAACTGTGAAGCTTTAAAGCTTAGCAACACCCAAGTTTCTTGTTCTGCCCCCTGTGCTAATTGGGAATTTTCTTTCTGAATAGGAAGCTTTGGGCGCTTTTACACGACCCCTAAGATCCGCTGGTCACTTAAATTCAGACCAGAGATCTTAGGGGTTTGTCGCTCTTCGTGCGTCCCCACCCCTCCACACTTCCTGGCTGCTGGCTGCGTGAGGGGAGGGAGAAAAAAAAGGACAAAAGAATAAAGGCTTACCTCCCGGTGCCGGTGGAAGCTGCCGGGAGCCTCGTCACTTCCTGGTTCCTTCTCTTAAAGGGGCGGGAGGCAAAAAACAACAACAAAAAGAAGCGAGGAGAGCCCGGCACATCTGCATCAAGATTTTTCATGCTTGGAGAGCAGGTACATGAAAAGTGCGCTGGGACCCGCTTAGGTGGGCGTGGTCGCACTTAATTTTCAGTAAACTCCGGAGCTGGTGGGTAAACAATTTTAAGCTCCGGAGCTGGGTGCCATTTGTGGCGGAGTTTAGGGGTCGTGTAAAAAGGCCCTTTGTTGAGCTAGGTCTAGCTAAGCCTTAAACCCTTTCCACTTAGGTCTTTTCTTCCAGGTGAGCCCCATTTAGGTGTTTGCAAGGTGTGGGGTGGTGGTGGTGGTGGTAAATCAGTTAGAACTCCTAGACTGAGGAATTACAGATTTGTGGTCCAGGGATTTTCCACATTAAAGGCATATCTACTGGAAAATAAGAAAAGGAGGAGCAGGTGATTTACTTCAAAATTCATGTGACGTCTTAGGGTGGTTTATCTGAAAACTTCATTTTCAAGAACAGCCTCTATATCTGTTCTATGGTGAGGCCCCATCTGGAGTATTGTGTACAGTTCCGGTGGTCACCATACCTCCAGAAGGATATTATGGAAATGGAAAAAGTGCAGAGGAGGGCAACCAGTATGATTAGGGGACTGGAACTCCTTCCTTACCATCTGAGGCTGCAACGGCTGGGCCTCTTCACTCTTGAATGATGGTGCCTAAGAGGTGACTTGATTGAAGTTTATAAAATCATACACAGTGCAGACAAAGTAGATAAGGAAAAGCTGCTTTCCCTATTGCACAACACTAGAACTAGGGGGCACTCCATGAAACTTTTGGGTGCTACATCTCAAACAAATAAGAAAAAGTGTTTTTTCACCCAGAGGATCGCTGGTCTGTGAAACTTCCTGCCAGAAGAAGTGGTGACAGCTGTCAGCCCTGATAGCTTTAAGAAAGGATTAGACAACTTCATGGAGAACAAGGGTATCAATGGCTATCATTATGGATGCCCAAGGACAACCTTCGGGTTAGAGAGATAGGCAGGATATCTCCAAATGCCATTTGCAGGGAATCCTAAGCAGGTGAAGACATCTGCTTGGGAATACCCTGAAGCAAATGGTGAGCCACTGTGCGAGACAGGATGGGCTGTGGCCTGTTCCACCTTATGTAAGGTTGTGGAAATGAAAATGGATTCCACATTCTCTTCCAGACATTGCAAACTGGCCTAGCAGGTAGGCCTTTCTGTGCATGTGCAACTACTACTGACGGCATGGTAGAGGGCTTAGAGGGCACTGACCTAAGCACTAGGGCAGTCTTGACCAAACTTCGGCCCTCCAGATGTTTTGGACTGCAACTCCCACAGTCCTTTGCCATTGGCAACCTAAGCTTAGAATTCTGGAGGGCCGAAGTTTGGACATGCCTGCACTAGGGGAAATCCTCTGGACTATACTAGGATGTTGCCTCCCATGCTCTTCACCAGCATTTCCCAGCCAAGAGCCCTTCAGATGTGCTGAACTACAATTGCCAGCATTCTGCGGCCTTCTATGGGGATGCTGGCTAGGTGATACTGATACACATTAAGACTACACCAGATTGAGGAAGGGTACTCTGAAATTTGGGGGTGACAGATGTTTTTCTTTCTCTCTCTCTCTACTGCTCAAAGCAAAGTAACTGCATAAAGCATGAACCCATTATTTACAGCAAGTCATCAGTTGGTTGTTGTTTCTTATTGTTATATGGGGTGGCCGGGCTGTAAAATGGTGCAGTGCTCCTAGGCTACATCCAACCCTGATTATATTTGGGACTTCAGCATATTCTTTGGTAGCATCATTAATATCAGCTTGCCTGATGATAAGAACTTGACCACACATCTGCATCTGATGGTAAAGCTAGAAGGAAGAGACTGGTGTAATTCTTTCTCCAAACAATGCCATGTAGAAGCTGAACACAGATGTTCATTTTATCACACATCTGTACCAGACACATCGTAAAAAACGTCCTTATTGCATTGTGAAAACAGGTTGTCAAGAAGAAGGTATGTACTTCATATACATTACATGCTTATATGATGAAACAAAAATAATTTCAATTGAAACATAAGCAGCACCATGTCCTTCTGTCACAGTCAAACCAATCTCCAGTTTAGGACTGTTAACACCTATAACACAGAATACTTTGTGACCTTATTTGTACTGATATTATTAGAACCAAAAATTCTACCATGTTGCATGAAATTGATAATATTTTTAGGCTGAGTGGGTGTACATAGATTTATTTTAAAATGACATCCTTTTCGCAAAGATATGTTAGTTTTCACGTTTTATCCACATTTTTCTTCCCCCCTTTTTATATAGAGTTTTCCAGGAGAGGATTTTATAACTCTCTAAATTGGCCTACGATGATTACCCCTACTGTGCAATTCACTACTATTTTATTAAAGTAAGATTAAAGATAATACTCCATTGGTAGAAGTAACAGCACCATTAACCTATATTTACCTTGACATACTAAAGCTTTAATAAAACACAGGCAAAATTACATTGAAAGGGATAATTATTCTAACATAAAATTTAAATGGACCTTAATTCCTTTTTCTGCATGTTTAAAGCTTTAAGATTAGTCATTAATATATATTTTCTCCTCACGTCTTTAGGCACATACGTAAAAATATTTCAGCCTAGTCACGTTCCATTTGCTTACTAAATACTCTCTAATTTATTTTCAAGTTGAAAAGTGCTGAGCACACATACAAAATATAAAAATAAAAATAAAATCTCAGTTGCAAGATGACTGCTCTACACACCTCTGTCAGCTCCAACTGCTTCTCATTCCTCAGGCCCCAAATCATGCCCAAAATTTTTGACTACTGAATTACAGAATATGCTTGTTTGTTTTATACCCTTTGGCTTTATTACATCAGACAAGCATCAAAGAGGTACAATACATAGAGCTGAAAAATAATACAGCTGCACTTTGCTGTGGAGAATTCTATCTCTGCCTGCATTTTGTTGCCCATGTAATACTTTTCAATAAACAAAGATGTCAATCAACTTTCTGTGCAGCACATCACATTTCAGATTTAAACCACTTCAGACACATAGCTGCCCCAAGCTCACACATTTAACAGATAAAAATTCAGCTTTCTGTCAAGGCAGAATGCAGTATTGATTGTAGACTGTATTTAGGCTAGTGTGTCTGGTGGAGCTGTATTATCTTCAAACTCATACAGCGTCTTGTGCTGAGGTAGAACATGAAGTGCATTTTGTTTGAGTGTAAACTCCTTCTCTTTCAACACACTATGTACCACCAACTGAAGAGTGAAAAAAAGAGTCTTGCGTACTGGACATCCACTGAAGAACGACAGAATAGACATATGAGGAAAAAATAAGTGAGATACGTCGGGAAACCCCCAGCACAAACTCTGAATGTTTGATTTGAATCTAGTGCATTCTGCATGATCATAATTATCCAAGGATGCTTTATTAAAACAGACAACACCAAAAGTACTTCAGTTTAATTATCCAAGAGGAGAAACATACCACACAAATGACTCGTCAAATACGTAACAACAACCCAGATATTTCAGCCTGCAGGCTAGATTTTGTGCACATGATATAATGCTGCAGTGAGATGAGATCTAGGCTTTCCCAGCCTACTTGCTCCCCAAAAAGATAGCAGTGTGCGAGACTAGTACCCAATATCCACCTGAATCTCTCTCGGAATCACCAAAGGTTAGATTCTATGTCACGTCTAAGCTACTGGGAGATTGGCATACAATCCCAGTAAATCTCCAATTAATTACATTTGAATTTTATGTGTCACATCTGGTTTTGCCCTCTGAAGGTGGACATAAAAAGTTTGACAGGCCTTAACGTGGTTCCTGACTTCAAAAAAAAACCCACTTATTTTGGGTAAAACAAGTGGTTCACCATGCAGCCCACATGAAGCCTGCATTAGACAGAATTTCTAACTCTCCAGATACCTGCCCAAAGGCAGCTCTGGGGCCAGCATGGCTTTTTGACCACTCTGGGTATCACTAGGCATGAAGAGAACTCGTTTTCTCTTTTCTTAATATTTCTTACCTGGTCTGGTGCTGATTGTAAGACAGAAAAGCTCTATGGGGTTACTTTATGAGAAAAAAATGCATCTATCTCTCTCCCCAATTTCTCAGATATGCTAGATAGAAATGGGCGCTTTATGAAAAACAACATTCTGTTTCGTCATTTTGTAAGCTTTTGAAACAAAATGAAATGGGAAACAGTGTTTTGTTACAAAATGAAATGTTTCTTTTTCCCTTGTAAAAAGCTACCCACCAAATTTGGTGACTCTAGCACCCAGGAGAGCCATTTTATAGAGTAACGAATCATGTTATTGTTTCATTTCATTACAATTTTTTAATTCATTTAAAAATTCATTTAAAAACAAAACGAAACAAACCACTAGTATAAATGAAATGAAACGAAACACTATTTTTTCATTTTGTGCCCATCCCTAACGCTAGATATGGGATATAAAGGACATCACTTATTATTGATGGACCATCTTTTCCTAGTCTTGATCTAAAATTATTTGCTTTGCCAGATATTTGATGGATTTCTGCTTGCCAATACTTGCCCTATGGTCTACGTCTAGGACAGTTGTCAATTATAGTTCTACTAGCTGTTTTTTTTTGTTTGTTTCTTTTTGCTGCCTATTGAAGCACAAACTCACAGTTTTACCACAGCCAAACTTTACTAGATCGCTTCGTCCCCCACGCTTTTATTTTCTTTTTCTGGGTAAGACTCAGTGTTGGCTGAACAAATTACCTTAGCAGTCAGAGCTAGCAAATGCTGGAGGTGTCTTGTACATCCTTATTTTCTGTTATGTTTACTGAGAAACTGAAAGCCAAATATGGTTTCCAGTTGGTACAAAGCATGCAGTGACACATATCATTGTCCTCTACCTGTTTCCAGGTGTAAGGACTGTGATCATATCATAGCTCTTTTGGTGGTGAGAGAATTGACAAACCTCATCTTCCTCAAAACACACACACACACACACACACACACACACACACACACACACACACACACACACACACACACACACACACACACAGCACTACAAGTAAGAACATATTCACACTCTCCAGTGGAAGCAAATTTGCCCACCCAAACTGAAATAATGAGGCGACACAACGTTTTGGGTTTTAACAAGGGCCACAATTTATTGGTAACAGTAGATAACTCTCAACTTTAGTGTTATAACTGAAACTAAAGAGGGCCTGTGCCATAGCACAAGTGTTAGTCGTAGATGTTATCTCGGTCCCTCCCCTTTTCTGAGATTCATGCGGCATGTGTTATGAAGCCTCAGGTGGGATGCCTTGGAGGTACTTGGGCATCCTTTCCCAATGAATCTCGTTAACCATTGGCAGCCCTCTTGATACAACTGGGCTTGATGTTTAGGTGGACCTATAGGTAATTCCTATATTTTATAATTATATGAGGGCTGCCCGCAACTTAAAGATGCCATGTGACGGAGGGACCTACTGAAATTATGATACCACTTGCACTACCCGCCATTGTGACCAGTTTAGAGGGTTTTATTGATGCCCCACTGCAGGTTGAGGATGATGGCCGATTTGAATGACAGTCAAAAATTCCCATCCGGCCCCGTAGCGACCAGCAAAGCATCACCATCTGTAAAGTAGGGCAGGAGGGCAGGGGATCTGGTGACTTCGCAGATCACATTCAGTTGTTCCCTCTTCCTGCTGTCCCCCATTGCTAGCAGTATTGTCTTTTCCATTAAGTTCTGCTCTGATGTTTCAAACTAACACCTGTGGCTTCCTTTATTGAGTCAACCCATACCGTGTTGGATCCTCCTCTTCATCTATTGGTTCACCCCCATTTTACCAGCAATATAGTCTATCCTGGTTACTTCTGTACTTACTGTCATTCACACTTGTTGAAAAACAACTCTGACAGTTGCTTAGGGCTCTTTGCACATGGTGCAGAACCTTCCCAAGAACCTTCCTGGGACACAATCTGAGCCAAACTATACACTATGGACAACTTGTTATAGGAAGAGTCAAAATGTTAGGTGTGCTGAAAACAATAGATTGTCACCCCATAAGCTATTTGCATCTCTCATATTTTGCCGGTTTGCTTGCTTTATTTTGGTTAAACTGATGTGCTGCAGTGGTTTAACCACTGTGCTATGGCAAAACTGTGCTCACAACAGCTGGCCAGCTCAAGGTTCACTCAGCCTTCAGCTCCAAATGAGTTATCTGTGAGAACTGCTCTACTGGCTTCTTTCTGAAGAACAGGGGCACATGGGGATCTCACTGGATCTGTAGGACAACCTTGTGTGCTGGATGGGCTTTGCCACCCCAGCCCTGAAATAAAGAGATGAGACAAGAATTGTGGAGTTCAAATTGAGCCACAATTTATTGATTGGCTGTATTAAGTAAACTGTAAAGGATGAAAATCCAAGGGGGCTCAGAATAGTGCAAGTGGCATGAATTACAGGGTCTAATAAATGTAGGTGGGTGTTGTCCACTAGCACAGCAACCATCCCACAGAAAAGGTCTGGCCAGCCCTCATCTAATGCCTAGGGACCGATTTTAATGTTCTGTCTAATAATCTTAATATCCTCGACTATTAATATAGAGGGCTGCCAGGTAAATTACGAACACTCTACTTTCTAATACTGACTAACTAAGGTTGCCACTTGCACTAACTGTCAATTGTGAACAGTAGAATAGTAAATGAGCACACCTCCCCTGAGGAGAATGGGATGGGCGAAAACTCACTGCCACTCTTGGCCAATCTGAGTAGCGTAAAAAAATTCTCCCATCCAGCCGTGGCGTGACCAGCTAATCTCATTCTCCTAATAGGGTGGGCAGGCGGGTGAACAGCATGAGGCAAAAGAGGTAAAGAAACCTTCAACGGAGCCTTATATAGGCTCCTAGCCTGATGGACCACATGGTCCACAATGTGCATGTCGCATCCTGTGCAGGGAGGCAAAGGAGCCCCTCCCAGCACTGAAAGGCTGTTCAGAGCAGCCACAGAATCTGTACTGAATATCCAGCAGTAGTAAACTGTTCATGTCCACCTTTTAAGCAGAATTTCCCCACAAAGCTCCAGTCATTATGGCATGGAAACTGCCCATTTCCTACAGGGTTCCAGAGCAGGGTTCTCACACGGGTCCCTAGATGTTCTTGAACTATAACTCCCAGAAATCCTGGCTACCGCAGTTAGTAGGGCAGGCAACACACAGTTTTAGTTTGAGAACATCTGGAGACCCGAGGCTGGGAGCCACTGTCCAAGAGCCTTTTCACACGACCGCTAAGATCTGCTGGCCACTTAAATTCGGACCAGAGATCTTGGGGGTTCGTTGCTCTTCCTGTGTTCCCATCCCCTCTGCACTTCCTTGCTCCTGTCTGCGTGAAGGGAGGGAGAAAAAAAGAGAGCCGCCCCAAGCCCCGTCGTCGTCCTGATTCCTGTCTCTTAAAGGGGCAGGGGGCAAAAAACAACAACAAACAGAAGCGAGGAGAGCCCGGCACTCACTCCTTTACATCCGCTTCAGGGATTTTCACCCCCGGAGAGCAGGTACCTCAAAAGTACGCTGGGAAGCGCTTAGGTGGGCGTGGTCGCACTTAATTTTCTGTAAACTCTGGAGCTGGTGGGGAAACAATTTTAAGCTCTGGAGCTGGGAGCCATTTGCCGCGGAGTTTAGGGGTCGTGTGAAAAGGCCCAAAGAGTGACGCTACTGGGGACCTAGAAACAGTTTCAGAGTGACATAAGAGGTGGTCCATAAAAGATAACTTTTTAAGACCTTTTAGAAACCAGATTTCTGATTTGTGAACTGTTTTGCATTGGGATTCAAAAATCAGTATTGTCAGAAAAGGTGCTAAAAACACAGCACTGTAGGAGAAGAAACAACCTCCCCCCGAAGATATCTCTACCCCTTTTAATAGAAGTAAACCATTACCATGTAGTGGGGATCCCCGTCCCAACACTTATATGAGCCACCTGATAAGCTGAATCCATCGATGATGGATTTCATCTTAGCATCTGACTGTTGAGTAAAACTAGTTGCATACAATTTGAGTTCAGCCTATAACTTCTACCAATATAACAACTAGCATGAGATATTTCAAAATTTCACAGATATCATAAGTGGATGCTCCCGTTCTAAAGCCTAGGCATAATCTACATACATAGTCTAGCCACCCCTGAAACATTGCTTGTTCCCACATTTTTGGAGACAATTCTTCTCGAGATTCTTTTCAAGGGCTGTCCTCCAGCATTGAGGAAAGTGAGGTGGGTGGTGGTGTCAGAAATATCCGGAGATGAAGCTAAGTAATAAATAAATAAATGGCCTGACTCGGGGGAGCAAGGGCCGCTAATTTTGCTGCTTGAATTTGAAATGTTCTAACATGGAGCAAGGCAGATCCAACCACTCAAGGAACATTTATTTATTTATTTATATTTGTACTTATTAACCACCCGATTTTCGCTCAGGAACTCTGGGCAGTATACAACAAAATGGGGGAGGGGGGACCTCGCCCAAAGAAAACAACCCACGAACAAAATAAATCAAACAAAAAGATACAACACAACAACAACAGCCATACAGACAAACACAGACTCTGGGAAGAAAAGGCTGGGACAGATAATAAAAAAACAACCAACTACATACCGTTGTGCGCTCATTCTATTTGTTCTCCTCAAAGAAGCACAACTATCATTTTGGTTACAATCATTTCAGTTCCAACTCCTTCTAGCCCTTTAAAGTATGGTGTGGAAAAGCAGTTAAAATTCTGTTTTATTGTATTCAGTCACTGTTTATGAGTGGTGTATTCTGGAGTTATCTGCTTTTATTATTCTCACTGCTGGGGATTCTTTTGCCACACACTGATATTATATCACACTACATTTATACTTATATTTGACTTGACAGTCCAGGGGGAAACCTTTGAGGCCATAGAGCATCAGCTAACCTCTACATTAGAAGATCTTTCCTAATATTATAACAATAACCATCTGAAAACCATCTTTGAAAGCACAGGTCTGTGCCTTCCACTTGAAGAACAGAGAAGTAGCGATGAAGGTTTGTGTAAAATGGAAAGGCAAGATTTTGGAACACTGTCATACCCTGAAGAATCTGGGCCCCACTCTGGATCAAAACACAGTCTAAACACACTAAGGAAACTACCTGGAGTGCACACCCACAAAATATAAGAATAGCTATGTCCCTGTGCTAATCCATAGCACAATATGCTATAACGATATAACGATGTAATGATATAACGATATAATTCACTACTACATGCCAAAAAAGTGGCGGTAGCTCTCAATGAATCATGCAGTATTGTTACTAGCTGTCTGAAACCTAGCCCCACTGAAAAGGTCCCTTATTTGGCTGCCGTTGCCCTTTTTAGAAGAATGTTGAGAGGCACTAGCAAATAACGAATGAAATACAGAATACAGCACCAAAACCATCCACTTCATGGATACCATCCCCTAGACAATGGCTAAAACTGAGGGGAAAACGTTCTACGCGGTTCTCAAGCTCTAAGTTTTAAATCAGAAGAGGATAAACTAAACCTACGAAGAGCAAAAATAACACACATTACCAAATGGACAAATGTTGCGGAGTATCTCCCACCAGGACAAGACTCTGGCAGGACCATTTGGAAGTCACTTAATAGATTTCAAAGTGAGGTAGGAAGATCAGAGAAGAATCAAGTAAACTGGGGTTACTAGAATACAGGACAAATTTTCTGTATCTGTGGAAAATTCAATCAATGCAGCAGTAATGTGCATGCAATTTATGCCCCACCACCACATGTACAAAAGAAGATCTCATTAAAGGCTGAGATAACACTACTGAAATAGCCCTCTTCCGGCCAAAAAAATAATTAATGATCTTTAATGCTATCTTAATACTTTAATTTGTTTTTAATTTTACCTGTGTTTCATATACATCCATAATTTTAAATTGTGCAACACTCAGGTAGGAATTTTGAGAGATGAATTTTGTTATTTTATGTTGTGCAGTGCCCAGAGAACAATATTATTTGGTGGCCTTACATAAATGTAGCAAGTAAGAAGTGAAGGTCTTGTAGAGCTACTTTTATTTATTTCATTTCTTTTATTTGAACAAGAGTGATGAGAAATTCAAGAGAAGGGAAACACAGAGTTACGCACTGGGCAAAATCCTGTTCCTTAGCATAGCAGAGTCTTCAGTAATTTCTGTTCATCCAAATCGACCTTATTGTGACTTATTATGCTAGTGTAGGTCCATTTTAATCAATGAAACATGTAGTAGTCGGTTCACCAATAATAATAATAATAATAATAATAATAATAATAATAATAATAATAATAATAATAATAATAATAATAATAATAATAATAATAATAATAATAATAATAATAATAATAAATGTTCTGTCCAGGGTTTTCTAAGCAGAGAATACTCAGTAGTTGTATACCATTCCTTTCTTCTAGGGATGGGTCCTGGGTCTGTGCAGCTTTCCCAAGTCCACAAAGGCTGGGTCTTCCAGCCTTTGCAAACAGAGACTATTAAAATCTACAAAGCCTTCCTGATTCACCCTCATCCAATTGTGCCAATAACAGCTAGGTATCCTGTGGACCATGTGAAATAAAATTAGCAGCAAAGTAGGGGATGTTTATTCATTTATTTATTTATTAGGCTAATATACCGCCCGTCTTCCCGAAGGAACTCCGGGCGGTTTACAAGAAGACAATATAACAACCAACAGACAATTAAATAAAACAATTTAAAACAGGTAACAAAACCAAACAACTGAGAAATAGCAGATGGCGGGGGGGGGGGATAAAAAATAAAAAAAAAATTAGTCACCAAACGCCTCTCGGAAAAGAAGAGTTTTTAATGCTTTCCGAAAGGCTGGCAGGGACTCTGCTAGGCACACTTCGCTGGGGAGATGGTTCCACAAATTAGGGCCAGCCACAGAGAAGTCTCAGATATGGGTTGATGTTCTCCGAGCCTCCCTGGGCGTGGCCACCTGCAGCATGTGCACCCGCAACAACCTGGTTTGTCAGGCCGATGTTGACCGCTGGTCGATCCGCTCTGCCAGGTAGTCAGGTCCCAGGCCATGGAGGGTGTTATAAATTAAAACCAAGACCTTGAATCTGATTCGGGACGCAACGGGCAACCAATGCAGGTGAGCCAGAACTGGAGTGAATGCACACCCACCACCAGTCTGGCCGCCGCATTTTGAACCGCATTTTAACTCATCAGTGATAATACTGCAACTCAGATTCTCTGATCCTGTCTTTCCATTTCCTATTATACAGTACAGTGGAACCTTGATGTACATACTGCTTGACTTGCAGCATATTTGACTTGCAGCAAGAAGGGGCCTGTTTGACTTGAGTCGCAGGCTTTGATTTACATATCGGAGCCCCGGCGCAAGGCACCGGAATCAGGCGGCAGCCACAACCCAGCATCGCTGCTGCCGCCTCCAAACTGCTCCTGCCTTCTTCCTCTCCTCCGGTAGCGGCGGCTTCAGCGAGGCCAGCTCAGAGCACCTGGAGCTGGTCCTCGGCCTAACTGAAGCTGCTGCTGCTGCCGGAGGAGAAGAAGGGCCGGGAGCTCGGGGCTGGCCGCGCTGGTTAGACAGTCGGCTCAGTCTTGTAAAAAATCTGGCTGCAGAAGTCTGGTCCACAATGGAAGCATTTTAGTTGGGGAGCTGTACAGTTGGGGTAAGCATAGAGTTGTTCAGAACTTGGAACATCAGGTTAAAAATCAGTAAAACTTAAATGTTAGACATTGTTGCTCTGAGCATTAAAAAGTGGAGGCATATAACTTGTGGACTATAATTCCACTGCCTCTTCCTCTCTTTGAAGAAACATTTCATTTACATCCCCAGAAGGAATCTCCTATCCCAGTCAAATTTGTGTTAAATTGCTGTTTTCGGGGGTCTTTTTCATCATCTGGAACGGATTAGTCCGCTTTCCCATTACTTTCTATGGGAAATGTTCGTTTGACTTAAGTCATGTTTGACTTAAGTCTAGACCACTGGAACGGATTAATGACGTAAGTCAAGGTTCCACTGTATTAAGGAAACCTAAGGAACACCAACATTGCATTTCTCACTGTGAGCATCTGCCAGGCATATTCCTATATACGCATTCAAGGGTGTGTGGTGTATATAGACATATGCACACATACATACACATATGTTGTTTTGAGAGGGGCATCAACCACAAAATGAACCATAAAGTTCATGGAAAATCACTGGCTTGTTGGTTTGGGTTCATTGAACGTGAACTTTCCTGAACCAATGAACTTTCAAAGTGATTTCCAAACTTCCTAGTTTATTTTACCCTCCCCCTTCCCACTGCTCCCACTGCCTCCCTACATTTTGCTACTGTTGCTTCAACCGCCAGCAGGCTTTTATTTATTTTCATTTTCGTTTTTGTTTTAATTTTCATTTTCATTTATTTTTATTTAGAAACAAACAGCCTGGGGTCTGCCTCTTTAAAAAATAAATTAAATTAAATTTCCCAAACAAACCGATAAACCACTTTGTGGTTTGTTCAGGAAAATTTGAGTGGTTTGTAGAATGAACCTCCATTTTGCTGGTTTATTTCCATCTCTAATATTGTTATGAGTCATCACGGCCCTGAATAGGGTCACCAAGGTATTTAAGGGGTGGTCTTACCAGTTCTATCTCCCCAGTGAGTTTCCATGGTTGAATTGGGGTATCAAACTCAGGACTCCTTACTCCTAGTCCATTACTGAGTCCACTATACCACACTTGGTACCACCCCTCCACACACAGACACACAGACACACGACACACCGCCACTGCCACCACCACCACCCCCACACACACCCCACACACATTGCATGGTTGTTTTTCTTGCATTGCCCTGACATGGGAAAAACATATCCAGTAACAAAAAGTTTGTTTCAAAATGCTCCCATGTTTAATTGCTCAGATTTTTTTTTTTAAAAAAAAAAAAGCTTTAACTCAGCTCAAAGCATGAAACAAAAGGCACTGAGCACATCCCAGAAGTCCTGTTGTTTGTTCATTGATAAATTATTTTCTGGAATTCACATTACCAAATGCATTACGCAAGTGCCCTCTACCCCTCCTGTGTTAGAGTTCAAGGTAATATGTGCCAGATTTGAGCATTTTTAAAGAAGAGAATCTCCCGAGTGTACAGTTTGCAGACGCTTTTGTATCTTTACAGAGGTGCAGTTAAACCGATAACTTCAAGTTCAGAATATCACAAATGCCAATGGAAATTCTACAAGTCAACTAAGATGCTTTCCCTCTCTCTCCGTCTCGTTCGGTCTCCTCACCCCACCTCTCCTTTTCATTTAGAAATTGCTGGCTTGCCTGAGATCTTGAACTTGAGAAAGGTTAGACTTCACAATGCTGGAGCAGTTTGTGAGCATCAGCAGATTTAGCTTGTAATTTCATTGATCTATGTGGGCTTGCTGTTTGCAAACCAGCTGCTGCACTGTTTCCCCACAGCTACTGATCTGAGTAGCATTGATTTTTTCCCTTACATTAACATAGCATTACTTCTATAATGGGCAATAAATGACTGGATGTAAATACAAACAGCGCTGCAACAACAAAAGATGAAGAAGGGGGGATCCGACTCAACCCTATTTTTATTTAGAGGGCTCTATTAATATTTGCCATTAAAATTAAAAGCAAGAAATATTGACCAAGATAATTCAATTTTGATTATAGAGCAGGTCTTTTAAAAATATATTGTTTTTCCCCAGAGAATTTTTAGCAGCATTTTCTAACAGATATATATTGCACTGCATATGGATATTGCTGGTGGAGCACGTACATTTTCATGAGACTAGAAAGTAAAAATACTATAAAGTGCCTTGGTCCATGCTCCTTTATTATTCCACTTTTAAGATAATGATTTCTGACTATGCCGGCTATAGTGATTCCACAAAATATGTTATCCTTTTCCTTGGTAATTATTTTTTCGGGGGGTGGGGGGACTGAATTGGATTTTGTTTCAATAGAAAGGGGTAAGCATATTTGTCCAGCAGAAATTAAAATATTCCCTCTTGATGTAAAACATACAGGATTAATCCCTGAAAGGTAAAATTCACCCTCATGGCATCAATATGTATGAGGCATCACCCAAACTCTTAGTTTCTTTGTCTGAACTGAAAGGAATAATACCCTCTGCTTGCCATATAACAACGAAGTCTTAAACCAGAAATTTTAACACTAACAAATTTTTAATGGGAAACACTTTGTACAGTATATTATTTTAGGAAAACTAAATGGAAGAGTGCCCAGAGTCCTTTTACTTTGCCTCATGAAAGACAGTACTGTAGTTGGATCCAGAATTAGTCATTGTTAATGTAGATCCACTGAAGTCAATGGGGTTTAAGCTGGTAGGCTCACTGAAATCAATTTGACAAGCTAGTAATGGTTAATTTTAGCTCCACATAGTGAGGATCTAAGAGGGTTGGTGGAGGAATTATTCCCATGTGAGATTTCCAAAACTGCATGGCCACTACATCCTCCAGAGCAGAGTTAGGGAGTAGTACAAAGAACTTCAGGTCCAAATGGAAGTTACTGTATATTCAGGCCAACAAATGCAATGGTTCTTCCCTAAGTGGGCCTTGTATGGATCCACCATTGAAGTTCTTGCACACAAATATAGTGAAAGTAATGTGCCACTGCTAGTTTAGTTTTCTACTCTCTTTTCACCTTGTAACCCAAGAAACCTAGAAGAGAACCCGATATACAACACAATGAAATGTTTTGCTAATATTCTATCCAGCAGAAACTGTTATTAACAATTGGTTTTCAAAATGTGCCTTCATGAATTCTGCTGTATCCCCCTTTCGGTAAATATGCATATCACAATTATACCTGTTCTTTGGATATTGAAAGTAGAGCAATACATATTTCAAGATTATGTGTTTTTAAATTTCATTTATGTTTATTTATTTTTAGCTAACTAAACCTACAGTGACAATTGGCCACTGCTATTGCTTGAATCATTTATGACATCCTGAGTCATCCTACCTTCTTCTGCTTTCTCATAAAAAACAGGTCTCCCCTCAGCCACAGACAAGCAGCTATTCAACTGTTGGCATTTTAACTGCCGCCTTACAAATTTTAGATATGGTCTGCTAGACTAACAATTTTTTTTATTTTTTAACTTATTTTTTTTTTAAATTTGGATAGGTACCCCGACTTAAGAGTAGTTCGACTCAAGAGCATGTATTTGGAATGGATTAAATTCATAAGTCGCGGTCCCACTGTAAATCTTTTTTAAAAGGAATATTGAGATTTTTAATCATGTGTTGAACCTCCTACATAATGATAAATAGTCCTCTTTTTCTTTTAATCTCATGTTTATTCCACTCATCTAAGTATCTTCAAGCCTCCATTTGTGGTTTTCAAACCAATTTTGGTTGCAGACATTTTTTTACAAAAGCTGTTGGCATTTATTTGAACTTATGCTGTTAAATATTTTGACCAAAAGGAGTTGAATTGTGTGGCCATCACAAAACACAATTGCAAAAATAGGTTACAGGCGATACCTTTATAGGTCACTATTAAAAATAAAAAAGGAACATTGCAATAATGAGGGTGTGACTTAAGAAGCAGCTTTGTACAACTGCTCTTCTTGCCTCTAACAAGACTCCTGCCCTGGCTGCAACATCATCCAGCCATGGATTTTAAGAACACCATCTAACCAAGGACTTTAAAAGTAACCTCCTGGTGAAGCACATCTTTCACCATGTCTGAACTTCTGGGACCTGCTTTGAAGAAGGGTGATTTACGCTCAAAAGCTTGCAATGTTCCTTTTTTAAATTTTTAATAGTGGCCTATAAAGGTATTGCCTGTAACCCAAAATATTTCGACTAGCCTAAAATTAAGACTGCCTCATTTCTTTTCCTAATTGATGGTGCAAAGTGAATAAAAGCATCCCAATTTTTAAAAGAATGTCCCTGAAAAACTGGGCACCAGATGAAATGATTTTACTATAAGCAGCTGTTTAAAAAGTAGAATTGCCTGTGATCCATCTTCCTGTGGGGTGGAAACGCCTTTGTGAGATATTCTCTTCCAAAGAAGATTAGCACTCAGCAGTCCTCCCACCAAAAAGTGGCTCCAGAACAAAAGCATAGGGCTGGAGATTCCTCCATTTCTTTCAGTAAGAATTTCTGCTGACTCTCCAGAGTCACTTTTAGCAACAGAAGTGGTCTTTTCATTCATAGCATAGAAAACATGGACACATCTCTCTGTTTGCCGATGATTCATACATGTATGCACAAGGCCACATCTGAAGGCAAAGGTATGAGTGATTCCATTGCACTGTTTCCAGTTCCCCATTTTCTCTTAAGAAAAGACAGAAGGAAGAATGGCCCTTCTGCCTGATGGTGCCTACTGTCTGAAAGCATGAATAAAAATAAAACAAAAAAATCCTCTTTCCTTTACAAATACTCCTCTGACATTTAATGCACAACAACCTGCAATTATTATTAAATATTAAGTACACATATTTGGAGCTGTTGACTGCAGTTCAGGCTACAGCTGACTAAGATTTCTTTAACCAGCTGACAACATGGTTTAAAACATTCATCACTAAGAAGATTAATTATTATGATCCCAACACAGGCATGCTATACATTTTCTACTGAATAGGACAATTAATGTAGGATGGAGGGTGCTTGCTAGTAACTAGCTGCAGTTGAAATGTCCCTTGTAGAGGTGGGCACAAACCCAAAAACCCAAGGCTTGGGTTCGTCTGGTTCGGGCCCACGCTTGGTTCAGTTCGGGTTCAGGTTTGGGTTCTTACCTCTGCTGCTGGCAGCGGATCCTCGGGCCAGGTGGGCACTTTCCCCCCTTTATTTTAGAGCAGAGACCTGGCCACCCCTGGGGCTGGGTCGGCACTCCTTTATTATTATTATTATTATTATTATTATTATTATTATTATTATTATTATTATTATTATTATTATTATTTTATTTTTTACTTCCGGGTGCCAGTTCCCGCGTTACAGCTGTAGCACAAGGCTTTATTTTGTTTTGTTTTGTTTTTCTTTATGCACTGACCAGTTGGCGCTCCTTTTTTCCCCCAAACGCTGACCGCATGGCCCATGCTGCCAGGTCGGCACTGGTTTTATTTTATTTTTTTCTTTATTTTATGGTGCCAACCCAGCCACCCCTGGGGCCAGGTCGGTGCTCCTTTTTTATTTTATTTTATTTTATTTTATTTTTACTTCCGGGTTCCTGTTGCCACGCTACAGCTGTAGTGTGGGGCTTTTTTGTTTCGTTTTTGTTTTTTCTTTATTTTATGGTACCAACCCGGCCACTCCTGGGGCCGGGTCGGCACTCCTTTTATTTTATTTTATTTTATTTGTATTTTTGTTTTGTTTTGTTTTTACTGCCAACTACGTGGCCGTGCTACAGTCGGCTTTTTTTTTTCTGATCACCATCCCTGAAGCCATGAAGACCGGACCTCTGGACCAGCACCAGATAGGAGACATCTCCCCCCCCATTAACAAACCGAAACAAACCGAACCAACCCAATTTTTTGGGGTTCAGTTCAGTTCATTTTAAATTTACTCCTAGGTTTGTTATTTGTTTCATCTCTAGTCCCTTGTTTTTTTTCCTCAAGTTTTGCAAGGTGCACATTATTTTGCTTTAATTTTATATGTGTTCATAGGGAGATAAAGAACTGGCTTCATTTCTAAGCAGAGATAACATGTTTTCATCTTCTAACTGCAAAGTTGGATGTCTCCTCCTTAAAACCCTGCCTGTTCTTTTTCACATTACACAAACTATTTGTTTGTTTGTTTGTTGCACTGCCTTTCTCCTTTCTCCTTTACAAGTAACTAAGGCAGCTTACAACACTGAAGAACAATATTTAAAGTTGAAGACCATGAATATACAATGGTTGTTAGCAACATTAAAGACAATATTTAAAGTTTGAACCATGAGTGTGAAGAAGTATCTTACATCATTAAAAAGGCAATATTAAACCTAAGAACAATAAGAAACAAATATAGAAAAATTGCACTCTGAGAAATGGAGAACAAACAAAAAAGTGGAAAACACAGGTGGTACAACAAATTCAGTCCAAGCCATAATGTATAGCACTCCATATAAAAATCACATAATAGCTAGCTAGGTACTGAAGGAAGGCTTGCCTGAAGAGAAAGGCCTTTGCCTGCTTATGGAAGGAAGGTCAGCAATGATGGAGCAAGTCTGGCCTCATGTGGGAGGAGTTCCAAAATCTCGGAGTAGCAACAGTGTCCTGTAATTTCACTGGACACGCCTATGAAGGTAGCAAGGCCAAGCAAAACTGTTCTCCTGATTGTCTTATCACCCGAGCCAGTTCATGGACCCAGGCCATTTAGGGCTTTATAAGTTAAAACCAGCACTTTGAATTAGACCTGGTAACTGATTGTTAGCCAGTGGAGCTGCTGTCACAAGGTAGTTATGTGACTCCTGCAGTCAGTCCCAGTCAGCAATCTAAGTGCTGCATTTTGGACCTGTTGAAGTTTCCTGCGACTTTCCATCAGTAGTCCCACATACAGTGTGTTTCAATAATGCAGCCAAGAAGTAACTAGGGCAGGCATGTCCAAACTTTGGCCCTCCTGATGTTTTGGACCACAACTCCCAGAATTCTAAGTTTAGATTGCCAATGGCAAAGGACTGTAGGAGTTGCTGTCCAAAACATCTGGAGGGCCAAAGTTTGGACATGCCTGAACTAGGGTGTGTGTTATCACAGTGGTCAGATTAGATCTCTCAAGAAATGGACATAGCTGGCACACTGGTTTTAACTGTGCCAATGTACTCTAGGCCACTGCCAAGACCTGGGCATCCAGGCTCAAGGATGAATCCAGGAGCAACCTGAGCTGTGCTTCTCTTTTTTTCAATGGCAGATTAATCCCCATCTAGTATAAACTGCATCTCTATTCCTTGATCACCCTTTCAACTGACCAGAAACACCTCTATCTTGTCCTGATTATATTTCAATTCGTTTACCATCATCTAGTCCCTTACTGATACCAACTACTGTTCTAAAGCTGCATACTGATAACACCGAACTCCAGAACTCTGAATAATCTCCCCAGAGGTTTCATGTAGATGTGAAAAGCACAGGAGACCCATAGGTAAATGGACAGTGTTGAACACAACTACCCCAGCATCACCTGCTGAGATCTCTCCTCCAGGAAGGGCTTCAGCCACTTTAAAACAGTGCCCTCAAGTCCCATTCCAGAGAGTCGGATACTATGATTGCATCCAATAAAACCAAAAGAGACCCATATCTCCTATACAATTCCCAAGACAAATGGTCTGTCTTCCATAACCAGTCCTGAAGCCAAATTAAGATGGATCTGAAGCATCTGGAGCACTTTCACCAAGAACGGGATATTAGATGCTGGTTGGTAATTATTCAGTATCATGGGATCCCAAAAGGGCTTTTTTAACAGTGGTCTTACTATTGCCTCCTTTAATCGTGATGGGATCCTACCCTATTGCAAGGAGAGTAACTGGGACTGCTTTCACCAGGACCAATCATAAGCCTGCCTGACCATTTTGACTTCCATTGCTGCCCAGATATGAAGAAAGAACTTACTTGGTTGTGACTGATTTAGACTCCCTTAAAGTTGGTCATAGATAGAGTTCATCAGTCAGCCCCTTCCTTCTTGCCTTTAAAATATATATTTTATAGGCAGCTTAACTTTGCAGCAAAAAAAAAGTCATTTAACTTGACTGAATGCACAGCAAAACTGTAAATAGTTGCTTAAGCCTGAACTCAGTATTTGCTCTGATTCACCCACAATTATATAAAACATCTACTTCATCATAGCAAGGGAGAACACCCATTAAGGTCAAAATTATATCTTCATATTTAACATCATCCTACACTCAAATATACCATTTCCTCTCTTCCAAAAAGCTTAAAGTAAAATACCTGTAAGGGCAGGATCCAATGATACAGACAGAAAATAAAATTGCAAATCCTTTGCCTTGCAGGGATTTGAGACAAATTGTCTTCATTCAGTACTAAGGTCACCCTGGAACTGTACATTGTCACCAACAGCTAAGTGCAAGGTTGTAAAACATAATGGTTGCCTACTCCAAGGCATGCCACATGCAACACACATGCACCCATGTGCTCACACATACAAGCCTCAGAGCAAGCTCACTCTTATTTGCTGCTTCACTTGCAGTTCTAGGATACCAATGATGTCTCTGTAAACAGTACCTTCAAGAACCCACAGCTGCTGAGCTCAGCCTAATGCAGAGGTGTCCATACTCTGGCCCTCCAGATGTTTGGGACCACAACTCCCACAGTCCTTTGTCATTGGCAATACTGGCTTGGAATTTTGGGAGTTGTGGTCCAAAATATCTGGAGGGCCAGAGTTTGGACACCCCTGGCCTAATGTCACCAACAACTTGGGTTGCCACTGCTCCAGTTATCATAATACTGTATAGCTATCACCAAAACAGAGGCCAAGGAGGAAAATGAAGAACACCAAATAGCAGGACATTCTTCATGAAAAGGAGGGAATAAGTGTTTTTCATAAAAATGGCATGTGCTTATTTAAACTACTATATGCAAATATTGTGAGGGGCATGGTGGCTCAGTGGACTAAGGCTTCCAAAAACTGTTGGCTTCAAAGTTGGCAGCTCAGTGGTTCGAATCCCAGATGCCATGTAGCAGAGCGAGTTCCTGCTAATAACCCCAGCTCCTGCTAACCTAGCAGTTTTAAAGCATGTAAATGCTAGTGGATAAATAGGTACCCACCGTAAAAAGCAGGAAGGTAAAACAGTGTTTCCTTGCAGCCATGTCAGCCACGTGGCCATAGACTGGCACAATACTGGCTCTTCAGCTTGAAAACAGATATGAGCACTGCCCCTAGAATCGGACACGACTAGCACACATGGGCGGGGGGAACCTTTACCTTTTTTTACCTATGGAAATATTGCCACAATTACGCATTATTACTATAATTTAAGTGGAAATACGTTACTGCTTGCCATATTATATAACATTGTGACTAGATAACCACCTTGGGACACAGCATTGAGAGAAAGATGGGAAATAATCAAATAAATCCATAAGGCCTAGTAGTGTCTAATAATTTCTGAAATATCTAGTGCCTTTTATTATCTACAGCTTACTGAAAATGAATACATTGTAGGTGGCAATGAAACAAACAGAAGTCACTGTAGTTTTGTTGAATTATATAGTGAGGCAACAGCCAAGTCATTTCATATGAATGGTCTGAACAGGGCTTTCAGAACGCCCACTCCTTGGGACTGACTTCACCTCTGAAGTTCATACAGAGCTATCATACCATGCTATAGCTTTCCTGCCGCTCATCAATAGTTGCATCATTCTATGTGTGGTTTGTGTATTTTCTTTATAAAATGATCTTCTGTAACTATTTCACGTAAGATATGAGAGAGGGCTGATTGGATACATTTAATAATCAAGCCCCCTACCTTCCTAGCATAGCCAGGGAAACTCATTGGTGGCCACCTACAAGACATCAAAGAGGAAGACATGCATTGCCAAAATGGAGGACACCTCTTCAAACAGAGGAGGAGGTAGGGAATCATCCATTCCATTCACCCATAAGGCCAGCCCCATTCACAGATAAAGGACTTTTCAGTTCATGCTGAGATGTCTGCCTTCTCTAGCATTACAAGCATAAGCCCTCTCTGTAACACAATAAAGAGTTAGGTTTTGACCCTGAAATCTCAGAGGCAGCAAGACTTCCTACCAGGCAACCCATATACCTACCACAGGCTGAATAGTGGTTCTTTGCCTCTATTGTACATAGCCTGCTATTTCTGATGAGTTGCTATTGAGCAAGCAAGATCTGGGCCTTTATCCAAGGTCTGTGATAATGAAGTATCACTTTATGGAATGTGCTGTACATCCACGATGATGTGTTATAATGGTTTTCTGGCTGTGTTGGAGGTGACAAGTGGTTTTCTGTCACATTTTCTTCCAAGTTCTGTCCTGTAGTGGATGGCTGCTAGGCACCAGTCTGATCTCACTGAGTATCTTTTTTTCACTTTTTGGGTAGTGGTGTCTTCAGCACTGGTTTTACAGGGCTTGTCTATAAACATTGTTACCTCGTGGTGTGTTTGGAGATGAATCTGGAAACATATCCTACAAGAAGGGGGCACATATCTGCAGTATGAATATACAGTACTGTGTCCAGTTCTGTGAGCCTCAATTTAAAAAGGATGTTGACAACCTCGAGCAGATACTGAGGAGGGAGACCAGGATGGTTGAGGGTCTGGAAGAAATGTCTTTACGAGGAACGGCTTAGGGAGCTGGGAATGTTTAGCCTTTCAAAAAGAAGGGATATAAATATTTGAAAGGATGACATATTGAAGAGGGAACAGGTTTGTTTTCCATGGCTTCAGTGACTAGGACTCAGAGCAATGGTTTAAAACTACAGGAAAAGAGATTCCATTTGAACATTAGGAAGAACTTCATGATAGTTAGAGCTGTTCGGCAGTGGAATATGCTGCCACAGAGGGTGGTGGAGTCTCCTTCTTTGGAGGTTTTTACGCAGAGGCTGGATGGCCATCTGTCGGAAATACTGATGGGGGTTCCTGCATGGCAGGGGGGTTGGACTGAATGGCCCTTTAGGTCTCCTTTCAAGTCTATAATTCTATGATTCTATGAAAACAATGCCCATCAGAAAAAAATTGCTGTATGTATTGATTTAGGCTCAGGTTGGTGGCGCAGTGGACGTTCCCGAACTCTTGACTGGATTTTCTCATGTTCTTCTTTGCCATAGGCCCAGAAGGAAAGCATTGCATAAGAGTATCTCAAAAACTGGGTTGTGGTGGGAGGAAACCTTACAGCCGAGAAAAGCATTGTAGGCACCCAGCTATAGAAATGTTGGCATATTATAGAGCTGCACAGGTACCCTCAGTGCTTCCCTCAATCTAAAGATTTACATTCCCTACAATGATGAAGTAACAATTAATAAATACAAAGTGGGAGAATCTGGTTGCCTCTAAATATAGTTTAGCATCATCAGAGATGATCGACTGGTGGCTCTCAGCATATATCTGCAGAGCAAATATCAAGGACTTGACTATCCCAAACAGATAGGTGGCATTATCCAGGAGATTGTCAGTGTACTATTAGAGATGGGCACGACCAGAAAATTTTTTTTCCGAGTTGTCGCTTTTTGGGATGGGTCCGTTTCGGGTCGTTTCCGTTTTTCGCAAAATTTTTCAAAAAATTGTCATTTTGTCTTGTCGTTTGTCGTTACCGCCGTGATTTAGCGCGACTTGACTTCCCAGAGCATGGGGTTAGGGGGTAAGGGCTAGGCTTAGGGTAACGGTTAAGGTTAGGGTGGGTTAGTGGGCTGTACCTCTGGGTGCCTCTGGCCCACTAAGAACACAGTGTACTGGCGTATGGGTTAGGGTTAGGATTAGGATTAGGATTCGGGTTGGTGGGCTTTTTATGCCCTCTCTGGCACATCCAGAAGTCTCAGCAAAACCTGGCCATGCGATTGGTGGAATGGCTCCAAAAATTTGCATGGTCCCATCCCATGGCCAGCCCATCATTGCGCGTGTGCAGGTGTAAAAAAAATAAAAATAAAATAAAATAAAATAAAATAAATGGAGACGTTTTATTGCAAGAAAAACCCACTGCTGCTACTGTAAAAATTCAAGCATTTAAAATAGCTAATTTTCGCATGTTTCTGTGGTGCTTTGGTGGGTTTTTGGACCACGATTTCAAAAAAAATATTGCGGTCGCCATTTTGGATCCCCCTGCACCGCATGGCAAATGGAGATGCCGAGGATGCCCCCTCCCAGCCCGATACCAGCAGCCCAGGACAGGAGGGGGGGAAGGCTGGAGTGGGGACCCCCCCCCCCACGAAACCACCCCTCTGGTAGGTGCCCTCAGGCAGGCATATTTTCGCCTGCTTTTTTGACCGGGAATCGGGTTTTTAGAACAAGGACGGAAAGATTCAAAAATAGTTTTTACCCAATAGCATTATCCATGCTAAACTCTGTTAAAAATTAAGTTGACGGGTAATATTGGTGTTGAATGTGTTACATATATATCGTATAGGTGTATGGCTGTTGTTGTTTTTTAAATTGTAGTTTTTATGGATTGTGTAGGAATGTTGCTAGGTGAAAGAGTGTAGGGATGTGGGTATGTTTGGATTTTATGTCAGTTTTAAATGAGTGTAAGTGATGTTTTGGCATGTGAATGTTGGAGTATGTGTATGGATGGTTTGTTTTTAAATTGTAGATTTTACGTCTTGGATTTTTATGCTGGGTTGTGTGAATGACTGACTGGATGGCACTTTTAATCTCGTTGTATTTATACAATGACAATAAATTGCATTCCTATTCCTATTCCTATTCCTATTCCTTTTTTTTAATTTCTAAAACTTTTTTTCTGTGCCGCTTGGCATCGCGCGATCGCTGCGATGCCAGGAACGACAACGACAAATCAGACCCAATTTTTCTTTTGTCGGTTCGAGTTTGAGTTCTGGGGGAGTAATTGTCGTTACCGTTTCCATTGCGTAATGGAAACGAGTAACGGAAACGGAAACGAGAATTTCGCCAAGTCGTGCCCATGTCTATGCACTATATTTTTCATAGGAAGTCAGGAGTGTCATATAAGTATAGAGAATTATTGGTGGCATATGGTCTAGAAATAGAAATCACCGAACCATGCCTTCTAGATATCATAGTGCCAATGCCCCAGACCATGAGGTGTACAAGGTTCATCTCATTTATATACTGTATTTTGTAATAGGAAGAAGACCCCATGTCAAATCTCCTGCTGTGTATCTGTGTAGATCTATTTTGACACATCTTCCATTAACATTTTTCATAAGGTGGTCTACTTCTTGCATGTTGATTTTAGCACAGTCTAAGGACACAAGCCCATAAAATTGCATTGGGGTGGGGACAGCTGAGAAGTATCTGTTACTCAAAATACCTTGGGTAGCAATTGGTTTGATAGGTCATTTCAAACATGTAGAAGAATCAGGAACTTTAATCCATACCAAATTAGATATATATATTGATTGAAGGCAGCATTTCTAACCAAATTTTCTAGAACCAAATACAGCTTATTTCTAGCTAAACACCGTTATGAACTACCCTGTGGAAATGCATACTGCAGTATTATTATACGGAATATATCATCTATATTACTAATAATATAGAACCACAGCTTTAATTCTGCTTCCAGCTAATTACAGAAAAGAAGCACTGTACCTCAGAAGTGTTAAAACATCCCTAGTGTGAAAAGATACAAAAACATACACTTAGTAATATGGATAATGTGGAGAAGCAACCTAGATTGAGCACCTTCTCCACCTTAAGACTGTCACTTTAGTATCTTGAAAGTAACGATGGAGGGAGAAAGGTTAATGTATTCTTCTCAATGCTGGTAGGCTCCACAATATTCAGATAATCACTGAATAAATTCAATGTTCAGCTTCCCAGCCAGAAATACCTATAAAGCCCTGAACATCTTTGATCCAAGCAATCTCAAAGAGATCTCCTCTATCTCCTTCTATGCCTTGGGTGTTAAGATGGTCAGAGATGCCTTTCTCTTGGTCCTACCATTGTCACAGATGCACTTCGTATGGGCACAAGAGAGAGCATTCTCTATTGCTGCTCCCAGACTGTGGTATTCCCTCCCAAGGGAGGTCAGGCTGGCCTCATCATTGTTGTCCTTCTCCAAGCAGATCTTTCTTTTCAGGTAGGCTTTTCCTTAGTAGCAGACCATTTAGGAGAAGTTTTTAAGTGAATGGTTTGAATTTTGTTGCTTCTAAACCAGTTTTAGTAAAGCATTACCAAACGGCCCTAATGTAATGTTACTAATCCCTTGAATATCTGAATAATTCACAAGTTTTAGCTTTAATATTGTGTTTTCTTGGTATCAATTGCCTTGAATCCTTTCTTATGAGAAAGGTGAGATGGGTAAATAAATAAATAAATAAATAAATAAATAAATAAATAAATAAATAAATAAATAAATAATCCAGTCAGCCAGTCAGCTCCTTTCAGGATACTCCATACCCCCTGACTCATGATGTACTTGTTCACCATCATCCCAGAAGTTCTGTCTGTGGACACTGAGCATTCTAGGTCATCATTCAAGAGCTTGGAGGGGAGCTGTTCCCCCCCTTAATTTTACTACAGTAGCCCCCTCTCTATTGCGGGGGTTAGGGACCCAACCCAACCCGCAATCATTGAAAATCCGCAATATGCAGATGCAGGTCAGGTCAGGCCTGAGGGGGTGGTGCAAGGTGTTTAAAATGTCTTTAAGCAATGGAGCCAAACGGAGCCAAGGGCTTGGGGAAGGGGGAAAATATTTTAAAAGCCTGGGCTTTTAAAACCTCCCCCCCTTCCCCAAGACCAAGTCTCCAGCTGATTGGCGCTGGGGTGGGGGAGAAAAACCTTTTGTTTCCCCACTCCAGCACCAATCAGCTGGAGCCCAGGGCTTGGGGAAGGAGGGAAGGTTTTAAAAGCCCATGCTTTTTAAACTTTTCTCCCCCTCCCTGAAGCCATTTTGGGGCACCACTGTGCTGCAGTCCCACAAACCAGGCCTTCTCGGTGGTGGCCCCATCATTCTGGAACAAGTGAGATTAGGCTGGTGGAGTCAATGTCAGCCTTTAGAAGGGCTTTAAAGACCTGGCTCTTCAGGGAATGCTTTGGGGACCTCTGAGCTCACTGTCATTACGTTTGTGTTTTGGTTTTGATGTTTTTATTGCTAGCACCAGTCTTTCTTGCCGGAGTTTGATCTGCCAAGGTTGTTTTCAGTGCTATTTGCCCTTTTTATTTTAATTATTTTTAGTACCTTTTTATCGATATTATTACGGTTTGGTATTAATCTTATTTTATTTTATTTTGTGTTTTGTCTTTTTCTGTACTTGTATTGGATGGGGGGTTGTTCTGGGTGTGTAGCTATGGGCAGTTGCTGTTATGTTGTACACCGCTCAGAGTTCCCACAGGAAAATCGGGCGGTCAATAAGCCTATAAATAAATAAATAAATAAATAAATAAATAAATAAATAAATAAATAAACCACAAAAGGTCGGGGGACCACTGTACTACAAATCTTGGAGTATCCCCAAGTACCCCCTACTGCTGATGGCTCCCTCTCCTTTCTCAATCATTGGGTTTCAGCTACACAGCTATCATAATTCAGCTCCTGCAGCTCACTGTTAGTCCACCTGATGATTCCCAATTATTATACTTCAAATTCACAGGTTGTGCCTACTTGCCATATTCACATTCTATAATATCACCTAAGTAGAATTTATACATTCATGTGTTTCCAAGGAAGCTATGGATGCTTCTCATCTACAGCTGATGGAGTGTTTATTTGCTAAGTGATTTATCTGCTATACTTTAACATGAAGAGTACAATTTAAATGATATTTCTATCAGCTTCAAAACAGAGAATGCATTTTAACATTCAGGTTGAATGTTACTTTTTTTCCCTCTTCCACACAAAATCCATGGTAAATAGTAATTGTCTAAAACATGTTTTACAATGAAACAAAATGAAAATAAGAGAAAATAGGCTGTAAGAGCATCTCCTCTAATCATGCTAATAGTAGTTCAGTTATGTTTCTCCTAAATAATCTTGTATTACAGAAGAGGGGGCAGGGGAACTTACACTCATAGCCCTGCATTACATTGGAGGAGATGGAAATTATCATTATTTTCATTCTCTGCTTTCCTCCTGTAAAGAGCTTTCCAATCAGTGAAAGCAAATGCAACTGAATAATGTAATATATAAATACTGTTTTATTGTCATGACAATTACCTTTTATTCAGTGTTGTTGCTTTTGGGGTGTAATAAATGGATACTGTGAAAATTCCAGTACAATTTAGGTACAAGTTCAATTTCAACACTTGGAATTTATTTCAAGGTGTATAAATTATATCAGGAAGAAATGCACTCGAAGAAATTAAATTATGTCAGAAATACTGACAGATTGTAGTCAGAGTACACAGAGAGTCTCACATGAACACCAGCCTGTTTCAACTTTGATGCCATCAAAATTACATGTTCACTTGCTTTGTGTGTAGCACTGCAAATGATCAGAGCAAAATAAATTGCTGCCTTCTTCCAATCAACTCAAGAAGACTAAAGACGAGTGAGGAACTGAACTTTCAGAGGGAAAAGCACAATGTGGCATTGCAGTTAAACATAAGTTATTTTATGTAAATGGAGTGCAATATATTCTCCATCTTGAGAGCTCTAGGCTTGGTGCATCTGGCGCACACAGCAGCACATGGAGCCTGGAGCTCCACCAATGTGCTTGCATTGCCCCCTGTAGTTGCAATGTGTCACTTCAGAAGCATTGGGGAGGGAACTGAGCTTGGGGGGGGGGAGAGAGAAATCCTGTCTCTTGATCTTTCCCTTACTCTTTGGAAGGGGAATTATGTTTGATAGGGGTGTTGTGTGTGCAAAAATGGGCATGCACCTGCATGTGTCAGGATTAGGGGCAAGCCTTTAGGTCCTGGAGATCATACAGTTTATAATGAGTGCTCATTTTATGAATTCTAGATGCACTCAGGAAGATTCTTCCCATTATTAGTCAATTGCAGCACATGGTCCTGTTCTTCCTGAGAAGTCAATAATAAAAGAGGGCAGAATAATATCTGCTCTTTAAAATGGAAAATAGAAAACAAATCTGATTGTTCTTTACTGTTTTCTACAATGGCAGCAGCAACAACAACAACAACAACAACAACAACAACAACAAAAGAGGATCCCAGATCCTCTGGCTACCTGCTTCCTGACAGCTACACCAGTGGTTGCTCTGTGGTTCCCTTCATCTCCCCTTCCTCCTCCAAAAAACACACTGTTCCTTAGACCAGAAGACTGTCACCTAACAATCCTCATGATTGCCCAGTGGAGTATAAAAATCACTGGGCAAGCCAAACCAAAGAATAAGAGGAACCTTGTTCCCTCATTTTACCTGCAAGATGTGAGCCCAAATTATATCTGATACAGGTATGTATGAACACTGCACTATTTCTTTCCGTCATAACTGCAAACAACAGAATTCTACTCACTTTTGTAAAGGGCCTTACGCCACTCTGCGACGCAGATATATCGGATCCAAGGAGTAAGACTGAAAACTAATTTTCTACATGTGTTTTCCTTCTGTAGGCAAAAGGGTGGGCTATAAGTATTACAGTATTCATTGGAATGTTCAGAGATATCTAGCCTCCTGGGATCTAGTTTAATTTCTTACACAGCTATGTCATTTTTCTTTCCTATTAATATTCCCACATGGCAAGTCCATTACTTCATGCAGTTGAATTGATTTTCAAGAAGAGTCTTCTTTCATACAAAATGTTACTTTTCATAAAACCGATGAAATTTTAAGGCAAAATTACAAAACTTAAATCTTTCAAAGGGGGGGGGGATCCTGATGATCACACTATGTCTTATTGGAAGGTACAACCCACAATATTATTGTTGCAAGTAGTCTGTAAGCAAATTAAAACTGGTTACTAAGGAACCAATTTAAAACCTAACTTGCTTTCATGTAGCAGAAGATGTATCAGACATTGGAGCCAGCTGTAAGTCATATAAATATAACCTTAATTTGAATGAGCCAGTGAGAATATTTATATTTTCTTGGGTAGAGGTTGAGGAAATTAGGAGCAAAAGACCACCTCATGTTAACAGAAGCTGTTTGCTTAAAAGTATTAGCAAGGTTTTCTCAACAGAAGGGCTTTGTGATTTCAATTCTTTAAAGTCAAAACAGGAGTCACGTACATCTATTACATAGGCCAGGGTATTATTGCTGATCCTGGTGTGGAAATGAAATCATGGAAGTGGATACCTCTAAATGAGGAAGTGCTACCTAGTTGCAGGCTGATTGTGGTGCCCAATTACACACTTTAGCATAAACTCAGTTGGTGCCAGACCCCTTCTCAAAGAACCGTAAAGAGGTCCCCAACTTCCTTCCTTTACATACTTTTTTTAAAAGGATTTTGGTCACATTATTTTTGTTTACTTGGAACGTGAGCATTTAATACCCAGAAGTTTGCACACACCTGCTCTATTCCCTCTAAGAACAGTGGTTCTCAACCTGTGGGTTCCCAGATGTACCTGGACTGCAACTCCCAGAAGCCTCCACCACTCATGGTGCTGGAAGGGGTTTCTGGGGGTTGCAGTCCCAGAACATCTGGGGAACCACAGGTTGAGAACTACTGTTCTAGAATAAGATATGTGTGTGTTTGTGTGTAGTAATGCATACAGGATATACTTGTATGCATGATCTATGTACAGTGGTACATCAGTTTACGAATTTAATCCATTCCGAATGCATGCTCTTAACCCAAACTAAGAAATAAAATTTAAAAATGTAAAAATTTAAAAGTCCCCACACAGCTAGCTTCTCACCGAGTTCCAAGATCAGGAAGACTGCGGCGACTCCAGCAAGGACGCGGTAGGAAGGGTAACGAAAAACAAAGTGAACGAAACGGAAATTTCCATTTCATTTTGTTTCATTTTTCTTTGATGGGTTGGTTCATTATTTGTTTCATTAGCTAACGAAACAAATAACAAATAACAAAATGAATTAAAAGTTTATTTCATGCCCATCTCTATACTGAACTATATATTATCCCTCATTACTGTAAGCCACCTTGGGTCCTTTTCCAATGAGAAAGGTGGGGTAAAAATACTCTAAAATAAATAAAATAAAATAATATATGGTAGGATAGCTTCAGTCAAAAGCTTCTGCGCTGCCTCAACATAGTAGCTTTTTGATGGCAGATCAGGAGAGGGACCATGGTAGGTCATAAGACCTTCTCTACTGCCTCTGCCCTAGTCTTCAGTGAAAACCATCCACTTTCCTCCATGAACTTTTGCTTGTACTGGGAGCTCCCAGTCATAGTAATGAGATTGTTCCATCCCATTGTTTGGGAACCAGTATTTTTCCTGGATAACTTCTATACTTCTGAGAGCTATGGCCCAAAACAGCCATAATTCCTTCCCTAGTACTGTGGGAATGTCTTCTAAGTTATAGTCATCTGTCTTTTCAAGTGACATTTAGCTAAGGGCGTTTATACATGACCCCTAAGCTGCGCTGCAAATGGCTCCCAGCTCCGGAGCTTAGAAATGTTTTCCCACCAGCTCCGGAGTTTGGAGACAATTAAGTGCGACCCCGCCCACTTTAGCACGACCCAGCACATTTTTCATGTACCTGCTCTCTGCAGGTGAAATTTTTTTGATGCGGATAAGAGTGCCGGGCTCTCCTGGCTTGTCTGTTGTTTTTTTGCCTCCCGCCCCTTTAAGAGCTCCTTGAGACGGAACCAGGAAGTAACGGAGCGCTCGTGGCAAGTTTGACCGGCGGCAGGTTAGTAAAGGCTTCTTTTGTCCTTTTTTCCCTCCCCCCCCCACGCCGACAGGAGCAGGAAGTGCTGAGGGGTGGGGACGGAGGAACAGAAACGAACCCCCAAGATCTCTGGTCCGAATTTAAGGGACCAGCGGATCTT
Organism: Phrynocephalus forsythii; assembly: GCA_029282475.1. Taxonomy (NCBI): domain Eukaryota; kingdom Metazoa; phylum Chordata; class Lepidosauria; order Squamata; family Agamidae; genus Phrynocephalus; species Phrynocephalus forsythii. The sequence goes on along the minus strand of JAPFRF010000002.1, from coordinate 37,913,243 downwards.
AGGGGTCGTGTGAAAAGGCCCTAAGTCACCACACCTTGGCAAGCTATGTCCAACAGAAATCTTCAGGAAAACGTTAAACTATCATCCTTCAAGGACCACGGCCCCAATCCTCATTAGATTATCCATACTTTTAATTTTGGTTTTTAGAAAGCAGTCACACTAAATACACTGAGGAAACATGACAAAACTATAAAACACACATACACACACACACACACACACACACACACACACACAAATCTCTTAGGGATTTACACTGTGGGGATGAATTGAAGATAAAGAACTATGACCCCACTTAAAAGATGCCATGTCTTACTAGGATACAAGGAAGGGCTCAAGGTGGTGAAAGGGAAGTACCAGAGAAAAGAACATCCTTTATTCCAGGTCTTTTAAATGAAGACCTTATAACCTTAACTTGCTCATGGGGCCAAAGAAATTTTAACTAGCTGCTACTGATCAGACGTGCCATAAAATGTCTTCTAATTAATATTCATCTGTCTTTTCAAGTGACATTTAGCTAAGTCACCACACCTTGGCAAGCTATGTCCAACAGAGAACGGCAGGAAAAAAATAAGTTAGGGAAAGGTTACAATTCTGTTACCGCTGGAAACTTTAGAATATATAATAGAGGAGTCTACAGCTCTATCTATGCTCCCTCTTTTTCACCACAGAATATATGAAACAAAGTGATCTTATCAAGGTTTCCTCTTCGTTCTCAGCAGAGTATACAATGGGCACATACAAAAGGTATAAAATATATTGTATAAAGATGGCAAATGTCAGGCTACGGTGTATTGCTTAGATAGTCTAGTGCCACAGCCTCCTTGACAGTGACTCAGTGGTTCTGTTGTCACAGCTTCAGCTCCTATAATGTCAAACAGGGTCTTGGGAGAAACAGCTGTCTATGCTGAAGGTTCTCAGAAGTCTTTGACATACATTTCTAATGTTCATCTTTAACTTCATACTATACTAAACAGTACAGGAATATAAGTTCACAAAACAGATGACACATTGCAGGTCCAAAAGGACTTAAGAACCTTGAAGCACTTGCACCAGAAAGACAGAAATAATGCTGCAGACCTGGAGGCCCCATTAGAGAGAGAGAGAAAGAGAGAGAGAGAGAGAGAGAGAGAGAGAGAGAGAGAGAGGCAGGCAGGCAGGCAGGCAGACAGACAGACAGAGAACAAAAGAACATCTGATACTGCATTATTTAAATAATAACAGGTGTGTTTAAAGTAAGAGGGAACTGGTTTTTTTTTGAACTGACACATTGTTGTTCTGCCTTTCCTCTACCAAGCTTAGAGTGATTTTATAAGAGCCACCACCTCATCGCTTTCTTCTCATCAAATGTGGGTCAGGCTTAGAGAGTAGAGTTGGCCTAAGGTTATCTAGTATCCTTTAAGACTGAGTGGGGGTTTGAACCCAGGCCTCCTAAGTCCTAGCCCATCTCTAACCCCTTACACCACCCTCGTTCTTAAATGTGCAGTGTTTGGCTGTTACCATTTACTCAATAATATATATGGACATTTTACGACAGTTGAAAATTCCGGTTTTCATAGTTGGTTCATTGGTTTAAGGCAAACAAATCTAAAGGGACAGTTGTTTTTGACAGCTCAACAACTCCTGAATTATTTGCATATCAGATTTGGATGTTTCAGATAAAAAGAAGACTGTGAACTTCCCTTTCTTGTCTGTAATGATTGTTTCCTCTAGAGATTCACAAAAGCCCATCAGATTTTTAAAAGCAGTTTCATTGTCTGCAGTCACACCTCTAGTCTACTTCCATGATGCCAACAAGCATCTTCAGTTACCCTGTCCTACAGATAAACTGTTTAACGCTGTCAGTCTTTAAGAAAGCCCAGCTACCATATTAACCCAAAACAAAAGTAACATTCCTTACCATTTCGAAAGAATTGTGTAACCAGTTCCTACTGCACAGGCCAATGTGGTTCATTAAACACCAATGGGTCTCAGAGTCACACTGTAGTCTTCACTAGGGATCTCGTTTTCCTTCCCTACTAGATCTGCAGGGCAAAGAAGGCAAATGAACTATGAAAAATATAATCACTGCTTTTACTGTTGCTTTTTTGTCATAAAAAATCCATTTATTTAAATTCCATTAAAAAGCACATTTGGCTGCCGAGAGCATAAATATATACTTTTCTTATGTTTACAATTTTTCATTCTCCTCCTCCAAAAGTCTTTGACATACTGTATCTTTCTGTCAATGCAGTTAAAACAATTTTGATGTCAGAACCTAATGATAATGGTCACGCATGCAGATATTGATGAATTGCAATGGTTGATTAGACATATGAACAAGCATGCGGGTTATTGAACAGGGTATACATAGGGCATATCTTGCTTCTCATGTGATACCATCATTCCAAACAGTTATTTTTAATGGAAAGAACATCTAACATTTAAGAGAGTTATACTGGTGAAATGGGAAGAGGTCTCATTGAGTACTACAATAAACAAGATAGTTACTCCAGTCATAACTGGAATTTCAAGTTAGACCGGATATATGCAGCAAATAGAGGTATTATGGAATTCAATTACTCCATAGTGAAACATGTAATAAGATTCCAACACACACCGAATTCCGACCTGTTGGGGGATACATCATGATTTAGGGTAGCTTCTTGACATGTTGCAGCAAGGAAATGTTGGCAGAGATGGAGGATCAGGGGGTAAACAAAACAAAATGAAAAATGACATGCTGTTTCATTGTGTCGTAAGGTTATGAAATATTTTGCAACATAACGAAACGGCAGACAGTGTTTCATTACGAAACAAGATGAAATGCCATTTTATTTTAGAAACAAAATAATTCTTGAATTTTCCTATTCTGCTCTCTTGTTCTGGCCACTGCCACCCAGCTGGTTTTGACAGCTCAAGCTGTCAAAAACTGCTGGGTGTCAGTGGCCAGAATGGGAGAGAGAAGCAGGGTTTTAAATTTGGTGCCAATTGCTTCACTCTCCCATTGCCGCCCCCTGCACCCAGCTGATTTCTTTCTTTCTTTCTTTCTTTCTTTCTTTCTTTCTTTCTTTCTTTCTTTCTTTCTTTCTTTCTTTCTTTTTGGACAAGTCATGGTTTCGGGGAGTGGGGTCTAGGTGCTGGTGCTGACAACAGGAGAGCAAACAGATGGCACCAAATTCAAAATGCAGCACCGCACCCCAGTTCTCACACCCACCATTGCCACCCAGCTGTTTATTGACAGGTTGAGCTGTGGGGAGGGGGAGCCCCCTTGTAAAAAAAAGAACAGCTGGGTGGCAGCAGCTTCCATTTCCTTTCCTTTTATTGTTTCCTTACAAAAAGTTTATTACAAGTTTGTTAATTATGTAATAAAATGAAACACAATGAGCAACAAAATGAAACACAACAAAATGCTGTGTTTCCATTTCATGCCCATCTCTAGAGTCTCTATATAAGAAAGCAATCTATGGGTTATGGTGACTGACTTCAAACCTCTACAATTTCACTTGCATTGGGAAAAGTATGGTGAGATTGTCCTGATTTCAGCAATAGTCCCTTTTATTGAGCAGATATTCCACGATATCACATCTCCCTCAAGACTAAATATGTTAGTGCCAAAGTCCTCTCTTCTAGGGCTCATGGGACCTGTCAATTAGGATGCTCAATAAATCTTTCTGCTGTGAAAAAAATTAACACTGTATACCCAGAGGAATGAGTTAGTACCCAGGCTTGGTGACCTAAGTTCACTCCCTCTCTGATTGGACTGCCACAGATATGCCTTGCCAACACTGTGGCTTTCCTGGGTAAGCATTTTATAGCCTAACCACAGTTATATATGCCAGTCCAGATGACTGCAAAGCCTCACATGTTTTTTTTCATCCTGTTACTACCACACAGAAACTACAGCTGGTTAAGAATCCAATTATCAGCAGAGACTAGTGGATCTGATCATAACTTGACAGTTTGCTTCCAGGCACAAAGCCACTTTCTGCTTGCTGAGGGTGATGCTCTAAACTGTCCAAATACACTTACAAGTTTACCTAAATAAAGGATATGAATTACCATGAAATGGGGAGGGGGATACTCATACTTTGATTGGGGAAGGCAGACACTAATTTGCAAATATAGATGCAAAATTGCAAACTATTGCCTATATATTATAAAGCCTCACCCATGTCAGTGAAAAGCCAGAAAGATGGGGAAAGGTTTTCTAAGCATGACACACATTTTATTCTTGTCCGTAGACAAAAGGAGGAGCAGTTTTTTTGTTTTGCTTTGGGAGGTTTTGTCTTGCTGGGTGTCCTTTCCTTTTCAGATTACAGCAACAAGCAGCAAATTAGAACATCAACAGAAAACAGATCCAGACCTTTGTGGATCAGCACAGAATGACTGGTTTACCAAGGTCAACAAGATTTAAGGGCACGATATCCCTATCTTTGCCTATTCAGAGGGAGGGGTGGAGGATGTCAAGGCTTGGAATTTTGTATACGTTGAAATACTGTATATACTCGAATATAAGCCTAGTTTTTCAGCCCTAATTTTGGGCTGAAAAAAGGGCCCCTCAACTTATATGCGGGTCAATACTTTTAGCCACTGAGGCAAGTGCTTGGGTTGATGGCTAAAAGTCATTTTAAACATTGTGCGTCGCTTCTCATGACCCCCCCTCTGCATCACAGGAGAGCGGTGCACGATGTTTAAAATGACTTTTAGCCACTGACCCAAGCACTTGCATCAGTGGCTAAAAGTCTTTTTAAACATCACACACCACTCCCCCCAGCTCAGAAAGGAGGAGCTGCCAGGCCCTGCTGCATTTCCCACCCTAGACTTATACTCGAGTCAATACATTTTCCCAGTTTTGGGGGGTTAAATTAGGGGCCTCAACTTATACTTGGGTCGACTTATGCTCGAGTATATACGGGTAAATAAGGGGGATGAAGGAAAAAATAGTCATTAAAATGCTTTTAAAATTGAGGCTGGAATGATAGTTTACTATAGTCATTTCAAAACAATTAGCTAGCTCTCCAGCCAAGCAAGGTCACTGCACCACAACAATCCTGACAGCTGAATTGTTTATGTTACAGTATGAAAATATGGAGGTGACATTTGCAGGTACTGCAGCCTGTATTCTTCCAATACCTTGGAACTACAATATCCTGGTGTTCTAGTTCTTTGGACCTACAGTATATTGAATATTTTAGCTTTGAATATTTTTTTAAAATTAGTCATATCAGCATAGTGGCAGCTGGCAGGATGCTAAGTTAAAAACCTCTGAGGTTATAATATGTGCAGGATCAATTGAGATTCCTATTGAACTTTTTTCATGGCACTCCAGATCCCTGGAAAAGGGGGTTGTTTACAGATTAGGGAGACATATAGACAACTGAAAAAATTGGAAATATAGGGAGATAAGACACACATACAGGAATTTGAAATCTTCAACATATGATGGCAGCTTCTTGTACGACCTGCAGCTCTTCTTAAGTTGCAAGGGTGGATTTCTGTTTAAGTATTTGTGTAAGAATGGTTTCAGTACATTTTGACTTGTTACATTTTGAAGTAATCTTTGTGCTTATGGAACATACAAACAGTGTAGAAATAATGCTTGTGAAATCAGACAAGCTGATGTTGACTGAAATTATTGAATAACCTTCATAAAATATTGGTTCAGTCCAAAGGGCTGGAACTACGTAAGAAAGAAGGGCTGTGAGTAAGAGATTTGAATCAGGAAGAGTGTTATTTTAATTGGTCATGTTGTCTGTTATATAAATGTGAATAAGAAACTCATTTTTATGAAATCGTGTTTGCTAGGTTCATCAATAGATATCTGGGCTAACAAATGGTCCCATAGAACTGAAAAGTGTTATGATTGCAATTATGAAAATACTTATACCCTTGATATTTAAATGAATTTTGATATGATTGTTAATTATTCTCTGGTTTCATTCTGGAATCAACCCTCAATCAGGGCAAATGCCAATAGGAAGGGCACAGACTTCTCATTTTTCTCTAGAGGTCTATAAAGTTCTGTCCTACTCTTGGAGACATGTTCAGGCATCAGAATCACTGACCTGACAAATAAAATATCCATATCAGAGTATGGAAAACCTGACTACGTAAATCAGTGATCATTCTTCTTAAATTGTTATCCAGATGCTAGTTGTTCATGGGTTAACGTCAAGGATCCAACCTTCCTTTTTGAAGTTCATCATTATTAACCTGGATAGGGACCAAATAGCCCTTCAGATAATGATTGCCTTAACACATGCAACCTACTTTACTGAGATCCACTTATATTTTGCAGTGGCTAAATATGGTGTTGCCAAAACAGCACTCTCCACACTATCTACATTATATTCTACAGACTCGAGAAAAGAGTTTCAAGAAAACCTGGTGTTTCCAGAAGTAACATACAAAACAAGCAAGCAAAATCAGAAAGAACAAGCAAAGAGAAACTCTGTGGGAAAAACTTCCAGAAACAACCCAACAAGAGTTATGTTCAGTGGCCACAGTATACTAAGCAGCTGTTGGAACAGGGCAAATAGAAACCTGGGTTGGCTGTGAACTAGTTTACTCTAAAACTCTAGATAAAGTAGGCTGTAAAGGATATATTAAGCTAATACAGTATTCCAGTTTTATTTATTAGGACCTCTAATATTTAATGCCTTCTCTGTATAACATAGCTCATAGTAGATAGTTGAAATCTACTGGCACAAGGAAAATTTTGAGTAGTTTTCAGATTTGTTCAAGTTATCATAGGAAATGGACACACACACACACACACACACACACACACACACACACACACACACACACACACACACATCTAGCCCTTGGCTCTATTAGTGGTAACCAACATCCATTCTGCAAAAGCTATTACATCTTCAATTCTCAACGTCATCTTTCCTTCAAGTATAATGTGAGGAGTTGGAATCATCAAATAAACAAAGCAGAATGGACAAGAGCAAAAATGTTGGATGCATTTCACTGGAGTAAAGTATCTTTAAGATGAAAAACATCTGGTTCTCACGATTAAAAAAACAAACACAAAAAAGCAAGGTCTATGAGAAAATATCTCTACCCTACATACAGTCTTGGCTTGTTTCCACAAAATGAACGGTAGAATTGCCTCAATTTAATTACTACCCCATGAAGCATTCTGACAGCCCCAATGCAATGCTTAGCAAGCATTTTACCTCAGACAGCTTCAAGATGTATTGCAGCAGTGAAATTACAATACGTACCATGACTTGTTCTGTCATCCCACTTTGGGGAAGCAGCAAGCTTGTCTCCTTAATAAGCTGTCTGATATACCACCCATTTCACCTGTGAAAACAGAAGTAAAATGCAAGTAGCTATAAGTTAGCATTCTATGGGCATGCATAAACTTTAGTTTTTCAATATGTAACTCTGGATGGGTATATACATTACATATAAGGATATGCGCGTATATAGATGCATGCAGTGGAGCTGTGAATTTTATTGGCTTAATCAGAAAAGCATACCATGAAAGCACCATTTGCTTAAGCTGTACCAAAGAAGGGCTCATTTGTTTGCAGTCAAAGACCCATTTTGGGTCTGGTGCATTACAAAACAAAGAATAACAGACTTTAAAGATAGTCTTCCTTTGTAATGAGCAGTAATTTTTGTTCATTAAATTGTAAATTCTCTCATACTTCCTTCAATATTTTTAAAAGGTACCTACAACAGAGGGTTGGTTATATGCCAATAAATTTAATCAATTAATTGATGGATAAGATGGGTATGGGGCAGATGATAAATCAAAGTGCAATTCTCTTATTGCTTGACAATCCTATTATATAGAACACACACCTTTACTCTCTCAATCTCTCTCTCTCTCTCTCTCTCTCTCTCACACACACACACACACACACACACACACACACACACACACACACACACACACACACACACACACACACACACACACACACACACACACACTAACCTGGCCTTGTTTGCTTTAAAACATTCTCAGGTGCAACAATGAAGTAAAGCACTCAAAGGCAATTCCAGAAATTGCCTTCAACCAATTGCAGAACCCACAAAATAAATACAAGCTCTCATTATGGGACACATGACTTCACATAATATGCAAACTGTTGGTAGAGAACCAAATGAAAAACACTGGAGCGAACGGCTTTCCTTCCAGACACAATGCATTTGCCATTAATTGGCAGCTCTGTAGAACAAATCCTAGTGGGGAGAATCAGGTAGTCTAAAAGCTTATGTTTGCCAGTCTGCCATTCCTTTCCCTGTCTCAGAGTCCCCACCACCAACTATCCTATGGAAGGATCTTGACCCACTGGTCTAATGCTAATACTGCATATTTGGAATATTTATTAATGTATCTTTACAATCTTTGTGAATTGAGAGGGAAGGATTGCCAAGGAAATAAAAATAAAATAAAATATGCCGGTGTAGAGTCAATAAGAGGTTTACATAGGTATGCTATTCAAAAGATAAGGTAGTGAATCACATTTTAAGACTGTTCAGGTGGCCTGATGAAAACAGAATTCTCCATCTCCTTCTGTCCGTGGTATTCTGCAGAAGGTTGGAGAGCTACACAGAACGGAATAGGGTGTAATGCACCAGACTGAAGGGGAAGGGAGCCCTTAATATGTGATGGGGGACTCTCCATGATCATAGATAATCCATTCCATCCAAGAACTTCACCTTTAATCATGGAAGCCTCCTTCTTGGAGTCTGAAGGCTAGGTAGAAGCCCAGTCATCGAGTCAAGACAATGAAAACCAAACTCATGATTCCATGAAGTAATGCTTTATTACCATCCCTGAGAGCGCATCCATGCTCACCAGAGTGACTAGCCTATCATTAAGTCTGATGAAGCTGTTTGGATGAGCAGCGAAATGTTTCTATCTCTCAAAAAAGAAGTCCAGTAGCCATGACTCAACTTCCAGATAAACTCACCTGGATGACTGAGAATCTTCAGAGACATAACCATATGCTAGTCCTTCTTCTTACCACCACAATGTGATTATTATCATTTCTCATTGAAAAGCAGGCAACCAAACCAGTTCAGTGACAACTAAGCCCCTAAATAGGATTATACCACTGAGTGAACTGAGCAGCTCAGAAGGGACAGTTCAAACCTCCCCACCAAGCAAGCTGACCAAAACAAGAGACCTCAAGACTGGAAAATGTATTTATCTCACTTGAAAGCAAAAGTATCTGCTATCCAAAATTATAGCCTCGACAAAAGAAGGAAAACACTCCTGAACAAACATTAAATTAGAAAATAATAATATCCATAGATCTTTTTCATGGGCTATTATTCAGTGGGGGACACAACACACAGAGCCAAAGCAAGGCTTCTTTGAAAGACATATTTTCCTTTTATATAAAGATAAAAAGCAGAGCTCTCGGGTCAGGGGCTATACAGGAGAACAGCTCATGTCTTTGTGTGCTTTGAAGTTCATTATAGCAGAGTATTAAAGCTACTGGTAAAGTGAACCTGCATATTCAGTATCTGCCATCAGCATGGGTGGTACATGGATTAGCCTCTATGCAAAAACCACACAGCAAGTTTATTAGCAGTGTAAGTGACAAACCTTTGGTTTTTGCATGTTAACACGCTGCTGAAATATGGCACAACTATGAAGCAATGTATGATTTATGGATCCCTCAGGAAGACCTCTGTTTATAAATGTATTTTAAATAACGATAGACAGCAAGCCAGGATTAAGTGCTCCTCTTGCAGTAAAACAGAAACACACATAATGGTTTTTGTACTCCCTTGCTATGTCTGACAAAAGCAAATTTTGGTCTATTGAGTGCTCAACCTAACAGTTATGATTAATAATATGGTGTCATTGCTCACTTTGAAATGGCTTCCATAGGAGCCAATGTAAAGAAATGTGGCTTAATTCAGAAGTCTTTTACCAAATAGTCTAGGGAATGACAGATGAGGGATTCAAGCCACTAACATGAATTTGCATGGCACCCACTCACCTGTAACATTTTATTCTACAGCTTAGTGAAACTGGGTAAGCGCATGTATATGGCATGTCCTGTCATATGTGTAACGATTGAAAAGTTGGGTGATACCACCCTAAGTTTAGGTTCATCATCATGTTAGCTCCTCGCTTTCTAAAAAGAAAAAAATTAGAAGAAAATTTATTTTGACCCAGAAGACTTCCATTTTGTCACCATTTTAATCCCCCTTGCCCGTTCTCAGCTATTCTGAAAGGAAAGACAAGCACATTGGCATCAAAGTCTGGATTCAGCCGTCCCTGCAAAAGACATCCTTACATATTTTGGCACATATTGTAAGCACAGAAAAAGGCTCAGCAAGTGGTGGCGGATGTCTTTATTGTTTGCAGTTCCATAGACTGAAAGAATTGTAATTGACACTAAAATCGTTAGCAGCAAAATTTCATGGCTTGGCTTCTAATTTCCTATGGAATTCCAAAAGGAAAGTGTTCCCAATCCCAAATTATCCCTTCTCCTCATTCGCTATTTTCAGTACTTGGGCATTCCTCTGCAGTAGAATCATTACCAACTTGGACATTGTCCTACAATAGAAAAGTAGGATTTAAGTTATTTTTTAAAAACTATCCAGATGATGGTGAAGATTAGGTGCAGGACTTGTCTTCTACACAAAAAAAAGGTCCACTTCTGCCATATTTTCAGGGGTGTCATCTCATGTTGTGAGAGCCACCATAGATATACTTTTCAGTATGTTGAAGTGTCTCTCCTGCAGATCTGAAAGCCTAGGCAGGCTTGTATGGAAGTGATAGTACCACTCTATTCTGCTCTGGTCAGACCCCACCTGGAGTACTGTATCCAATTCTGTGCGCCTCAGTTTTAAAAGGATGTTGACATCCTCGAGCGGGTGCAGAGGAGGGCGACCAGGATGGTTGAGGGTCTGGAGGAAATGTCTTATGAGGAACGGCTTAGGGAACTGGGAATGTTTAGCCTCTCTAAAAGAAGGCTGAGGAGGGATATGATAGCTATGTTTAAATATTTGAAAGGATGTCATATTGAAGAGGGAACAGGTTTGTTTTCCATGGCTTCAGAGACTAGGACTCGGGCAATGGTTTCAAACTACAGGAAAAGAGATTCCATTTGAACATTAGGAAGAACTTCATGACAGTTAGAGCTGTTCAGCAGTGGAATATGCTGCCACAAAGGGTGGTGGAGTCTCCTTCTTTGGAGGTTTTTAAGCAGAGGCTGGATGGCTATCTGTCGAAAATATTGTGATGGGGTTCCTACATGGCAGGGGGTTGGACTGAATGGCCCTTGAGGTCTCTTCCAACTCTCTGATTCTATGATTCTATGAATATAGTTCATCAGATAGCTGGACCCAAGTCATGCAGGGATTTATAGTTCAGAATCAGCAACTCTGTACTACACCACCCCATGCATCACAAAGACTGTTTGCGTTGTGGTGCAGCAAAGGCTGCAGTAAGTAGAAGGGTATGGGCAACTCTGCTTCTATCAACCCACTTCCAAATGCCTTAATATGGATCCAAACGGCACATTGTTTAATTGGCTCAAACATATAACCAATGTTCCAGTGGCTCTTCTAGGTTGTTCATAATTAGTTGTACCAGACCCATAAAGCAAACATATTGAAATCACAGATGCAGCAGTAAAATGCAGCAAGGACCAGAATGCCCCATATTGAGACCACCATGGGCTGAAAGGTACTAGGGACTTTCTGAGTGCCATAACCCTGGGCTCTCTGAAGCAACAGGTGCCGTTTCCCCACTTAATACATGGGTCAGAGCTACTGCTTTGCACCTCTTCTTCTTTTCCCATACCCTACCTGTTCCTTATCTATGGCAGTATTTGCTTATCGCTAGCCTGAAATGGCTGGCTTAATTCAAGTACATTACAAATGTTGCCATCTGCTGCCAGCACTGATGTAAGATCCAGCTCCTGGTGCACCTGTCTTTCTATTCATGGACTCCTGGGGTTTTCAAACACATGAAATCCATCAATTCATCCAGTAAATTGTCCTGGCCCAGAATTATGCTTGGAAGCCAACTGATGGCTGTGGAGCTTGGAAACCACATGAATAATATGCCTTCTGTGTCTAGGTCGTATTAAACAGGTAGATCTCTGAATTTGCACCATCTGAAACTGTAGCATCCTGAACATTTTTTTACTACTCACCCCCAAAAGCAGTGAGGTCAACAAGATGTCACTAATGGTCACAATATTTTTATTGTCTAGACATGGTACAATCCTTCTCTTGGATAATCCTTTAACATTATGCTGTTGTAGTTGAAAGGAATTAAGATGCAGGAATCGGGCAGAAATATTACATATCTAGACAGAGGAAAAAGTAGGAAAATGGGCCAGGAGAACCAGGTGAGTGGCTTGGAGAGTGATCAGTAAAGAAAAAACTGCTGCCCAGCCTGACCTTGAAGTACTTATTGCTATGAGAAAACACTGATACTTGGCAAGATCACAGTAGTTTAAGTCAGATCATCTGCTGAAAAGCAACAGATGAAAATTTACAGAAACCCCCGGTATGGAATGTAGTAGGAGAAACACTCTGCGTGTTTAGAAAAAAAAGAACATCAGGCTAATTAAGGAGGTTTGCCTTATATTAATTAAAACAACTCAGGCTCGGTGATCTAAATCTACAATAATACAAAAGGATCTGTCTGTCAAAGCCATGGCTGCAAAACCGTGAACCCTAGACACCTCAAACGTGCCGTGTGTTTATGGGGCTGTTTATTTCGAAACAACATGAAGCAAAACATTTGTTATTTGTATACAGTATTTGGGGGTCAGTGATGAAATGTCGACCAGCTGGACAACTCTGTGGTTTAGAAATCTAGCTGAAGGGCTGCAATTGGGAGAGAAGAGGAAACACGTCCCCCAGCATCCCTGCTGGATGGGGCACCTGAATGTCAAAATTATATTTGCACACACTCCCAGTGACACAGACCCTAGTTGTGGGTCTACTTAGCTGTACAGCCAGATGTTGGAAGTTTAATTCCCCACTGTGCCTCCAGAGAGAAGAGTCAGCCTCTAGTCCCATGGACAAGCTCCATAGCCCAAGGTCATATCCAAGAAGAAGGAAATGGTAAGCCACTTCCATGTACCTGTATCCTCTACCTAGGAAAAGCCTGGAAAGGATCACTATGTGTGAACTGACTTGATAGCAACAACTACAGTAGGACCCCAGTATCCGCTAGGGATTGGTTCCAGGCCTTCCCGTGGATAATGAAAACCGTGGATAAGAGAGAATGCCTGCCTATCCACCCCAAACTGCTCTTTCCTGACAGTAGCTTGCTTTATGACTGCAATTTTGAGAGAGTAGCTTGCTTTATGGCCGCTGTTTGTGTCAGTAGCTTGCTTTACAGATGCTATTTGTAACAACAGCTTGCTTTACACCTTGCTTTGTGGCTGGTGAATTATTTAATTTTTTCCTCTGCCAACCGTGGATAACTGAATCTTCATCGGATATATGATGGCACACTTCCCTAACCATTCCATAGGCTTGCAATTGGTACCATTTGAAAAGAAAGGGAAATGCCCAAAGGAAACAAAGCTTTAGTGCTGGTCTGGCACGGATTGAGGAAAGCCCTCATCCAAAAGGTTGCAGGGATTCCCTGAAGAAAGACATACACTTCAGAATATCACCTGTTTTACTCAGGTACAGTGGACTCAATGGTCAAAACCCTGTTTGCCTGGTTACACTTGTGGAAAGCAGATCTGGACACTAGAAATAATCAGTTGAAATGAATCAAACATTTCTTACCCCCCGATTCCTCATGCTTTCAGTTTCTGAGGTACCCTTTTGTGCTTGGAAAGGCCTTGGTAGCCATGGATTGTGTGTGTGTGTGTGTGTGTGTGTGTGTGTGTGTGTGTGTGTGTGTGTGTGTGTGTGTGTGTGTGTGTGTGTTTAATAATCAAAACTCACTACTGGATGGCCACTGGCATCCCTCCCTCCAGCCTTCCAAAGGCTTCTCCAGGGGAAAAGGGAGAAGTAGGGAGGAATGGGGGATAGGACGTCTTTGATTATCAATAGCAACAACAAAATTCACAGATACGTGACTCTGAAGGTATTTTCTTTCCACCAAGATGAAGTGGACCAGTGTTTCTCTTTTATCCCATATTGATGGTAACGCTAACTGTCACCCTTTGTCACCTTGTTCACACTTGTGTCGGTCTGTATGTTTCTTGTCCCTCTCCTTTTCCACAGAAGTCATTAACAGGCCTGCACTTTTTATTTCTTCTGTTACTAAGGCCATTTTTCTCCCCATTCACCTCTCCAATCACCCTTTTCCATCCTTAACCATCACCACAGTATTTTAAGGAAGCCGGTTCATTTTCTGTTTTAAATAGTGAATACTTTAATCCATTTGTATCTTTCAAGAGGGAAAAAATGACACTCCCCCCCACTGAATTTAAAAGAATAAATAAATATGAAATATGAAAAGCAAGAAAATAATCTGAAATCATTTTATGCAGTCCATGAAACTTCAACATAATGAGAGTACTACAATTTAGAAATGATTGGGGTTCTAAGCACACGAAATCATAAAGAGCTGTGAAATTATTAGAACACTTCAGCATTTTTGTAAGCATTTCAATTCTGAGGTAATCAGGGATCCTGGACTTACACAGCAATTTACCTGGCATTTGTAGGAAAGCGTCACCCTTTCAGACTGAAGCACACTTAACAAAATATGAAGAACTCCAATAATTTTAAATTGCTGTATATCACACATGCCCAGAAATCCAATTTATCCCTTAAATAAAAACACTGCAACTTCACAAGTACAGAAGGGCCCACCCACCACATCAAATCAATCTAGCCTTACTGATTTGTGTGCCAAATCAGCCAATTTATTGTTTCTCCTAACTTAAGGTCATACCATGAAGAACTATTACAAACAAGGGGTGCATTAAAATTACTGATGTTCCCCTTAATGTTGTGGCCTTAACACTGCCCTAAAATATGTATTCAAATTCTGTATCAGACAACCTCAATTGTTTGAATGCTTTTGAGGACATTTGGATGTTTGCATAATCAGACTGTTATATAAATAGTACGATACCTCACCAAATTTTACGCAGCAATTTGGGATACAGGACAGCAACACACACTTCAAATTCTGTCTAGCAGAAATATGAACACTGGAGGCACTACAGTATCAACAGAAAACTATGGTAGGGCTATTGTAATAGTGACAAGATTTAAATATCCCAAACCAGAGATGACATTTTGAGTAGTGAAGTAGAATATTCAACCAAATATTGCTGTATTGGGGGCTCTTCTTCAGGGTAGCACATTTATTCTCTTTCAGGAAACTCAACTCACACAGCTTTCTATGATGGTTGTTTGATTCTCCCTGGGCTGAGGAATGAGATTGGTGTAGGGGGACCCTTACCCTGTGAGCAGTGATAAGGGGATTCAGATCTTTCCACCAGTCATGCTTCCATTCAGTTTGCCTGGCTCCTGTTTTAAACCTCCCAGAGAGAAAACAGCTGGAAGCATGAGCATTCTAATGATATTAAAATGTAATGTTTATGTCTATTTTAGATACACAGTAACGGTGAAGAAGAGATTCCCCACTTTACCAACAACAGTTCAACTCCTAAACCAATTACTCAAGAGGGGACTGACCAAGATATTAATATCATTCCTGTATTTCCTTGTAACAGCCGTTTCTTTGTGGCAATTTTTGAAAATTAGAAACAGCAACACAAAGTGATGATTGGGGGAGCATGTATCTTAATCTTTTAAAAATATTAAACACTACCTAACATTTGGGTTTCATCATTTTTTGCTAACTTCATTGAATGTTCCTGCTTTCTGTGGTGCAGATGCTAAATGTTAGATGGTCTCGTTGCACTTCACTAGTATGGAATAATTTTTGAGATGGGAAGAAACCTCAGGCTGTCTTTCATCTTATTTAGTTCACATACCTTTGTGGTTATCACAGATGTAATTTGCGTGCTCTTCTTACCCGAATTTTCCCCATAATAACTCTTGAATTACTATAATTAGTTGCACTAGTAGTAATAGTAATATTTTTGAGAAGATTTTTAACTGTATTCTTCCATCAAGGGGGGAAAACCCTTCCAGTGATGCTGTCTTTTTTTTATGGCACAAACTTCCTGATACCTGCCCAAGTGACTCAGACCTATACTGCATTCTCACATACTGTATCTTAAACATATATTTGATCACAAATGTCCTTTGTCTCTTGCTTACACCAGAGAAATGTCCTTGACATGGCACACAGAGACCTCTATGTCTTGTTCAATATTTAAGGTAAAAGTACAAATACTGTCACTACTAAAGAATTCATTATAAGATTTCCAAGCATAATGCATATTTCATAGCAATTGGTAAGGGAGACATAATATTGCATTTCTTTTTTACTTTGAAATATTAATAAACTTGTTTTGTTATTTAACATGTACAAGCAAGTCAATATCAAAGCATCTCAGTTTCATCCACATATTTTAGTATAAAACATTTAAACCCCAAATCCTGGCAAAATCCTATCTCATATTCTTGCCAGGGCAAGACAATTCGGATAAGTCCCTTTGGCAAATTGCCGCCAGTGCAGAAGTCAGCCTAAGCATAGGCATTAGCTGTTGAGTTCCAAGTCATGCATATCCCTAGATTAACTTCTTAACTTGCAGCAATTCGCCAAGAGATTTACACCAGTTGCATTATGCCAGCAGGTTACTTCACGTCCATTCTCGTCCCGGGAGGAAGTTCGTTGCATGTTGATGTTGGTCGCGGTCACGTGGTCTTCTTCCGGTTCTGTCCCTGTTCCCGTGTATGCATGGGCGTGATGGATGATACCGGCATGACTGTTACTGCACATCCTCGTTCCGCATTGAGATGTGAAATTCCATGCCTTTGTTCTCCATTTTTTTTTACCCCCGACCTTCTGTTTTTTTGACATTTCGATTCTCTGAAGCCTTGCCTTCAATGCATTACGGAGCTAAATTTGAGGCATTTGTCTTTTAATCTCTCTGCACTGCGTTGCTGAGTCCATAGGGAATGTACTGGTGAATGGCACTTCACACTCCTGCCACTAGATGGAGAATGGCACGTTGCATGACGAGCGATACCTCACAGCCACTCGTCTCGGAACAAGAAGCATGACAAGCAGCTTTCTGAGGCCAAGGAGGGGAATCTCTCATCCCGCTTAAATCACAGTTCAGGGGGCGTGGTCGGGATGAACTCCACTCGTCCCTCAGTAGACATGCGGTTAGATTACTTCATACCGGTCCCAAGCGGGACTGCGAACAGCGATGAGATGGATGTGAAGTATCAGCCTAAGAGAATTCAGGCCAGTAACAATTAGTCAGGGTAAGCAAAATTGCCAGTTCTGTGGCATAAAGTATATAAGGTAGCTCTTTTCCCTCTCATGCAATACCAGAACCAGGCTTCCTCTACTCAAATTGAGGGTTTGAAGACTGAGAATAGACCAAAGAAAATATTTCTTTACCCAGCGTATTGTTAGTCTGTGGAACTCCTTGCCACAGGATGTAGAGATGGCATCCAGCCTAGATGCCTTTAAAAGGGGATTGGACAGATTTCTGGAGGAAAAGTCCCATCACAAGTTACAAGCCAAGATGGGAATAATGGTTATCTCCAGGCTTTAAAATGGGGTACCTCAAGATGCCAGACACAGGGCAGTGGTATCAGGAGACAGATATATAGTTGTCTCGTGTGCTCCCAGAGGCATCTGGTGGAATCACAGTGAGATATCAGAAGTTGGACTAGATGGCCCCTTGGCCTGATCCAGCAGAGCTCTTCTTATGTTGTGTTCTTATTATCGTTGCTTATATTTTTCCATTCTTCTTTCTTCTTATGTTCTTATGGGCCAAGATTACTTGAACAAAACACTGGAGTTGCCAGCACCACCTTCAAACTTTTGATGTGACCGAGGCCAGAGACAACATTTGGGGTCAGGTGAGTGTGGGGGGAGTGGTGTTTAAATAAATGACAGTAATTCTCAGTAATTCCCCATGGTGCAGTGGTTAAATATTCCTGCACTGCAAGTAAAACTAAGCTCAGGGTTCAATCCCAGGTAGCAGGCTCAAGATTGACTCAGCCTTCCATCCTTCCAAGGTTGGCAAAATGAGTTTTGCTAGGGGTGGGGTGGGGGCTGCATACTAGGGACAGGCAGGAAATGAAAAACAAAATGCTGTTTCATCATTTTGTTACATAATGAAATGAAACAAAACAAAACAAAATGAGGAAGCAGCATTTCATTATAGACGAAATGAAATGGTTGGTTTTCCATTGAAATGAACCATTTATTTCCATCATTTTCAGGCTCCTGCTGACTGGGCCAGGTTTAAAGGGGTCCAGCCATTGACAGCTCAGCAGAAGCCCTCTGAAAACGCTCAGGAGGGCAGCGCGATTGCTGGAACTGCCCTCCTGACCATTTTTTTGAGGGCTTCTGTTGAGCTGTCAATGTCTGAAGCCCTTTAAACCTAGCCCTAGTGCCAGTTTTAAAGGGGTCCAGCTGATAACAGCTCAGCAGGAGCCCTTTAAAAATGGCTACCAGTGTCCTGGGCACCAAATCTGGTGCCTCTAGGACCCAGTGGAGCCATTATGTTTCATTTCAATGTATTTCGTGTGAATTTTTTATAAAAAAATTCATAGGAAACGAAACAAAACATTATTTTTCCATTTCATGCCCATCCGTACTGCATACTGTAATTAAATTGTAAACTGCCCAGAGACTACTTGAAGTGGGATGGGCTGGTATATAAGCAGAACACTTTCTTGTCTGCTGCCCTAAAGCTCACTAATGTAAGAAAATAGTCGGAAGAGTCAGAATTTTGATGTTGCAGATTCAACAGTCAGAGCAATAGTCCTAATTATGCAGAATCTAGATGGGTTCTTATCGTACACATGAAAGAAGGACATCATTTTCAGATTAGCCACCTTTCCATGAGAAAACTGGCCCTTCATCTCTCTGTGACAAGAATGGGCAAAGTACAGCTTGGAAGTCACATGGTGTCCACCGGAGCCCAGCACTCCTGGAGCATGCAGGCACCACACAGAGACTCTGCCCTCCTGTCCCGGCTAGTGGCAACGGTGCCATTTGGATGAGTTCACAGTACTCCCAGCACAACAAAAAGCATTTTAAAAATTTACATTACAGGGCATGAAGGGCTTGTTAGGGGATGCCTCCACTGCCCTTAGAAGGCCATTGCCTCATCTTCATGCCCTCTATACATCTGCTTCAAGGTCCCAGGGCAGCCTGGGAATACAAAGAGAAAGCCAGAGCATCTGGGAGGAGATGCTAATAGGGAGCAGCTGGCTCAGGGCAAGGGTACAGGTAGGGGTGGAAGGAGCAAAGCCACCAAGAACAGGAGAAGAGAAGGATGGTGATGGAGGAGGTCTCAGAGGTACCATCCTGTTTTCTGGAATTCAGCTGGCCCACAGTATGTGGTCCTAAAGAACATCTGCACAGGAGAGCGAAGGAGTCTCATCCATGGGATCTGGTACTCTCACCTTTTTACCTAATCTACTTTGGCATTGACCAGCCCATTCTGAAGAACCTTGCGAACTGGGAAGAACACACACCTGGAAGTGACCATGGCAACACTGGTGCTGATGCCAATGGCTAGCATGGCTGTCTTGAAGACCAGCAGAACCTCCCCACCTAGAAGACTTATGATTGTCCAGGACTACCGGCCCTCATTGAATGGCATCAAAACACCGGGGCTAGTGATGTAGGGATCAAAGCTGGCAATTGAAAAGCTAAACAGAATTATAAAGGAACAAACACTGAAACGCCAAATGGAAAGCCTTGAGTTTCACTTGGTGAAAAGTGATACTCTTTGGCTATGTTGTTTCACAGCAGCCATCAAGAGTTTACAGTCTACTTTCCACTTGGGACCCTCTCCCTTATTGACAACATCTCTGATGCTGTTCCTTGCCTCCTCTGCTTGGCCACCCGTGGGAAAAGATGGCAAGAAAGGCACCTCTACTTTCCTTTCTTTCTCTTTCTATGGAATGGTGGAAGGAAAGAGAAAAAATTCCAGTAAGAGTAGCAAGAAGGAGGAGCATCACTTAGAAGAGAGAGAGAGAGAGAGAGAGAGAGAGAGAGAGAGAGAGAGAGAGAGAGAGAGAGAGAGAGAGTCCAGTCTGGGCACCTTGCTTCTCCAAAAGAACCCCCTCTCCAAAGAAACACACCTAGAGCTAGCACTGTTTTACTTCCCATTCCAGCAAATATTTTAGGATTGCAGAAGGAGTTGCAGAATGGTGACTTCCAAATGGTGGTGGTGGTGGTTATTAAATACGAGGCACACTCAAATCAAAATTCTACATTGGCCGGTATTATCTAACAGATACAAGTTTTAACCAAAAACTTAAATATCTGTTAAATATTGGTGCAGTGACATTTTAGGATCCAAAGAATGGATCCCACACCTATGCGAAAACACTAGGAAGAAGATGTGTGCTGTTTCAAATAATGCCATTTTGTAGCTCTGATGGTGTTATTTCTGAGATATGCAATGGCTTATAACCGCGTATGAAATTTCTTGATATTGCTCCTAAAGCACAGGTGACAATGGGGACCATTGAAGTGTGCTTCATCCACAAGAGAGAGGTTTCAGTCACCAAATCTCTGTATTTTGTTATTTTCTCTACCAATTCTTTAGTTTCTACTCTCGTATCCCATGGAATTGCAATGTCAATGATCCAGACATTTCTTCATTCTATTATTATTATTATGTCTGGTATGTTATGTTCAAGGTATCTATCTGTGTAATCTGAAAATCCCACAAGATCTTGGTGTCATCATTTGCAGACATCTTTTCTATCTAAGGTTCCCATGGGTTTTTGGAGATTTGGCAAGTTATATATTTTGCATAATGACCGGTATACTCTATCCATTCTAATTTTGTAATATTCGGGGGCAATTTCTGAGCATTCACACGTGATGTCTTGACACAGTTTCATCTTTTTCTTGGCAGATCATTTTCGGTTAGCAATGATTCCTTGAATCATAACTTTCACACAATCGTAGAATAACAAAATTAGAAGGGGTCTGTAAGACCACTGAGTCCAACCTCCTGCTCAGTACATGGATACAAATCAAAAGATCTCTGCCTGGTGGTTGTCTAAATTGCCCTTCAATGCCTCCATTGATGAAGTACTCACCACCTCTCAAAGTAATTTGTTCCATTACTGTACTGCTCTAACTGTTAGGAAGTTTTTACTGATGTTCAACATAAATCTTGCTTCCTTTAACTTCAGCCCCACTGTTCCATGTCTTGCATTCTGAGTTGGTGGAGAACAGATCCTGCCCCTCCTCTGTGTGCACACTGTTCAAGTATTTTGAAAGTATTACCAAATCTCCTCTCCGTCTTCTTCTCTCAAAGAGAAACATGACCTTTTTTTTTCAATCTTTCCTCACGTGACTTTGTTTCCGTCCCCTGATCATCTTTGTTGCCCTTTTCCGAACTTGTTCCAATTTGTTAGTATCTTTCTTGAAGTGCAGTATCCAGAAGTGGACACGGTACACAAGATGAGGCTTAACCAGTGCCAAATAGACAGGAACTAATATATCACCGGATTCTGAGAATATAATTGTTAACACAACCTAAAAGAGCATTTGCCATTTTTTTAGGCACCTCACATTGTTGGCTCATGTTCAGCTTGTGATTTTCAGGGATTCCCAGATCCTTCTTGCTCACAGTATTGCTGAGCTAGGTATGTCCCATCTTTGCGCTTGATTTATTTTTCCTAGGTGCAGTGTGTGTGTTGTGTCATTGCAGTCATGACCGACTCTTTGTGACTCCATATCCATGGAGTTTTCTTGGCATGAATACTGAAGTGGTTTGCCAGTTCCTACTCCAGGCGCCTACAGCACCTGGTATTCCCTGGTGGTCTCCCATCCAAGTACTAACCAGGGCAGACCCTGCTTAGCTTCCAAAATCAGGCGAGATCGGATGTGCTTAGGGCATCTAGTTGGCACTAGACATGGGCACGGAGCGGCGAAATTCTTGTTTCCGTTTTCGGTTCTCGTTATCGTTACATAACGGTAACGGTAACGAGAATTACTCCGCTCCAGCTCGAACCCGACCCGAAAAAGAAAAATTGGGTCTGATTTTTCGTTGTCATTCATGGCATCGCGGTGATCGTGCGATGCCAAGCAGCACAGAAAAAAAGTTTTTTAAAAAAAAACCGATTCCCGGCCAAAAAAGCAGGCGAAAATATGCCTGCCTCAGTGCCAGGACCCTGCCTGTCATGGAACCCGAATGTGAAGGTTAAATGCTGAAGAGCAGCAGGAGGAGCCTTGTAGTTCAACCCAGCAGGCAGCTGAGTCTGAGGACGCAGCTGAGGGCACACCTATAAGGGCTAGGAGCAGGATCCTGCAAAGGAGAACTAACAGGAGAGCTAGGGAAAGGATCTTTAATGATAGGCGTAGAATTAGATCTGAAAGCCCTGAGTTCTAGCAGGAGCCTTGCCAGAGTTATGGGTGTGCTCCCTGTTTTAGGATAAAGCTAGCAAGTTTACCCTGAACCCTCTGTGGGAGCAACGTGTCACTTACCTTGCCACCACGTTCCTGTGTGTTATCTTGACTTTGTTTCCTGACTTTGGATCGGCTTTCTGACTACGGCGTTCTCTGTTTCCTGACCTTGGACCGGCTTCCTGATTACGACGTTTCTCTGTTTCCCTTGAACTTGGCATTTGGCTTTGTAAGTTACTCTGGCTTGACTCAGACTGTACTTTGTACTTTATCTGGATTACAACTAAAGTTCCTGGCAAAGAACTGAACTTGGCTTGCTGTGTGTTCTGTGTGCGGGGCTTGACAGTTTGCTCCCACCCACCAAACTTATTCAAGCAGAATGGAGAAGGGGGGGCTGTTGGAATGACTCCCTGGTGGCTTTGCAAAACCAAGTACTGTTTTTGTCACAGGCAATTGTTCAGTTGCAGCAAGCTCCAGCATCATTACAGCCTCGTTGCCCTTTGCTGCCTCCTGACCGGTTTGAAGGCAAATTAGAGGAATTCCCTGCATTCTTGGCTCAATGCAAGCTGTTCATTGAGGTACGGGCTCAAGAATTTCCTACTGAGAGGTCTAAGGTCTGTTTTATCATCAGCTGTGTCTCATCTGCAATCTCGGGAGGCCAGTGAAGTGGATCCAGAGCCTATGCAACTGGGAGCTGCTCGACCACGCCTCACCCCAGAGGAAAAGGCAAGACGACGCTCTCATCATCTCTGCCTGTACTGTGGGGGGGGGAGGACATTTCGCTTCTAATTGCCCTTTGAAGCGTTCCTCAATAAGTGCTGCTATCTCTCCAGCAGTAAAAGGGCAGCTCCATCCTTGAAGGAACCCCAAGGAATGGAGCATACCGAAGGGTTCCTAGGCAATGCTATCACACCTCAAGGACCTTTTCTGATACCTGTGACTCTAGGGCTCCCTGATGGTCGGGAGATTCCGGTGTATGCTATGGTAGACTCTGGGGCGGCTCACTGTTTTGTGGATGCTGGGTTTGTGCGGTACCATTGGATTCCAGTACAAAATAAGGACACTTTGTTAGTAGAATCCATTGAGGGTCGGTTACTTCGTTCTGGGCCGGTAGCTCAGGAAACCTGTCCCCTTACTCTTCAGGTAATGGATCATAATGAGCAGATTAGCTTTAATGTAACCCGAATGCCCTGGTTTCCTCTTGTTTTGGGACTTTCCTGGTTGCGAGCTCACAATCCACTGGTGGATTGGGTGCAAGGGGAATTATATTTCAAGGTTCCTTGTTCAAAGCAACATTCCTGTACTGTACTGGCATCTGCCCATGATACATCTGACCCTGTCTTGCCCCAGGCATACCAAGACTTTGCAGATGTATTTGAGGAAAAGGGGGCTGACAAGCTACCTCCACATCGACCCTATGACTGTGCCATTGATTTGATTCCTGGGGCACCTCTTCCTGTGGCGTGAGTTTATCCCATGTCCGAACCAGAATTAGAAGCGTTGAGGGCTTTTCTAGATAAAAATCTTTGACGTGGGTTCATACGGCCTTCCAAATCACCATTGTCCGCACCAGAGATATTTGTCAAGAAAAAGGGAGGGGAGCTTCGTCCTTGTAATGATTATAGAGCACTAAACAAGATCACTATTAGGGACCGGTACCCTTTACCCTTAATCTCTGAACTTTTGGACCGGTTGAAAGGGGCTAAGTGTTATACTAAGCTGGGCCTTCGGGGGGGGCGTATAATTTGTTACGTATCTGTAAGGGAGACGAGTGGAAAACTGCATTCCGGACCCGGTACGGTCAATATGAACATTTAGTAATGCCTTTTGGTCTGACCAACGCACCCAGTGTGTTTCAGAGGATGATGAATGACATTTTCCAGGATCTCCTAGATCATTGTGTGGTTGTGTATTTAGATGACATTCTGATTTACTCCGCTGATCCAGCTCAACATGTTCAAGATGTTCATCAGGTCTTACAGCGTCTTCGGGAGAACGGACTCTATGCTAAGCTGGAAAAATGTGAGTTTAACATTGAAGAAGGTGAATTCCCTGGGGCATATCATTTCTCCCCAGGGAATCCGCATGGATCCTAAGAAAGTAGAGGCTGTGTTGTCATGGCAGCAACCACAAAATCTTAAGGACTTACAACGGATCCTTGGCTTCGCTAACTACTACCGTCAGTTTATTCCTGCTTACGCCGATATTGCTGCACCTTTAAACCATCTCCTTCGGCCCAAAGAGCCTTTCCGGTGGACTCCAGAAGCAGAGAAGGCTTTCTCTACCTTGAAAACCCGCTTTACTTCCGAGCCTTTACTTCGCTACCCTGATCCACAACTGCCGTTCATAGTAGAGGCTGACACATCTAGTGTTGCCCTGGGAGCAGTATTATCTCAACAAGAGGATCCCTCCCAAATCCCGCGTCCCTGTGCCTACTATTCTCGGCAATTAAAACCTGCAGAGAAGAATTATACGATCTGGGAGCGTGAACTGTTGGCCATCAAAACAGCTTTTGATGTATGGAGGCATTACCTTGAGGGAGCTCAACACCCTGTGCAAGTGTTAACTGATCACAGAAACCTGGAACATTTACAAACAGCTCGGCGATTGTCTCAGTGACAAATCCGGTGGTCTTTATTCTTTTCCCGGTTTGATTTTCGTATCAAGTATATTCCGGAGCTGGTGCATTATCTAGAAAACCTGAATATGCGGCACCAGTGAAAGAGACCTTAGTGGCACCCATCTTGCCTCCCTCTGTGTTCGCAGCCATGAATCCGTGTCCCAGCTTGACAGAGAAAATCCTGGAAGCTCAAGCTCGAGATCCATGGACTCAGCAACGTCTTCAAGAACTTCAGAATGGGGAACATGGAGAGTTTTCTGCACAACAAGGGTTATTACTACATCGAGGGAGGTTATAGGTTCCTGCTGGTCCCCTTCGTTCCTTGTATTGCATCTATCTCATGATTCTTTACCTGCTGGACACTTTGGACTTTACAAAACCCTGCATCTGCTCACAAGAGAGTTCTGGTGGCCACGGGTCCATGCTGATGTTGCCCGATATGTGGGTTCCTGTGAAGTTTGTCGGCGAGCAAAGGATGTGGTGGCTAAATCCTCAGGTCTGTTGCATCCTTTGCCAACACCCTCTGGTCCCTGGAATGCTGTCTCCCTAGATTTTATCACGGATCTTCCCCGTTCAAAAGGGTTTACCTGCATCCTGGTCTTCGTAGATTTATTCACCAAAATGGCCCACTTCGTTCCTTGTCCTAAATCTCCTACCGCAGCAGAAACAGCTCATCATTATCTACAACACCTCTTCAGGCTTCATGGTTTACCTGAACACCTTATTTCGGATCGTGGACCCCAATTCACCTCTCGTTTCTGGCAAGCAATGCACAAGGCACTAGGAACCCAAGTTCACTTGTCATCCGCTTATCACCCAGTCAGATGGTCAGACTGAGCGCACCAATGCCACTTTAGAACAATATTTACGTTTTTATACATGTTATCAACAGGACAATTGGGCGGATTTGTTGCCTTTAGCTGAGTTTGCATACAACAATGCTATACATTCATCCACTCGCCAAACCCCATTCATGGCCAACTATGGGTATCATCCTCGGTACTTTCCAACCACCCTTCCTTCCACCTCTGTGCCAGCTACCGATGCTTATATCCAAGAACTTCATGGCATTCAAGAATTATTGAAAGAACAACTCAATCATGCCAAGGAAGCATATAAAAAAGCAGTGGATCGGAAAAGACAAGAAGGTCCACAGTTGAATCCAGGTATGAAAGTTTGGCTCTCTACCCGATATTTGAGACATCCTGGGCGATCCCGGAAACTAGATCCTCGATTCATCGGCCCTTACTCCATCCTAGAAAAAATCAACCCAGTGGCGTTCCGTCTACAATTACCTGCATCCTTCCATATTCATCCCGTGTTCCATCGTTCCCTCTTGGTCCCAGCCAAAGATCCTGACCCCAACCGACCACCAAATCCTGAACCTCCTCCACCGATCTTAATAGAAGGAGAAGAGGAGTATGAGGTCCGTCAAATTTTGGATTCCCGGATACATTGGGGGGGGGGTTGCAATACTTAGTAGACTGGGAAGGGTATGGACCAGAAGATCGATCTTGGGAACCGGTGTCTAACTTACATGCGCCAGAGTTGATTCAGCAATTTCATGATAACTATCCAGATAAACCTGGCCCATTGGAAGAGGGGGACCATGGGGAGGGGGATAGTGCCAGGACCCTGCCTGTCATGGAACCCGAATGTGAAGGTTAAATGCTGAAGAGCAGCAGGAGGAGCCTTGTAGTTCAACCCAGCAGGCAGCTGAGTCTGAGGACGCAGCTGAGGGCACATCTCCTCCTCCTATAAGGGCTAGGAGCAGGATCCTGCAAAGGAGAACTAACAGGAGAGCTAGGGAAAGGATCTTTAATGATAGGCGTAGAATTAGATCTGAAAGCCCTGAGTTCTAGCAGGAGCCTTGCCAGAGATATGGGTGTGCTCCCTGTTTTAGGATAAAGCTAGCAAGTTTACCCTGAACCCTCTGTGGGAGCAACGTGTCACTTACCTTGCCACCACGTTCCTGTGTGTTATCTTGACTTTGTTTCCTGACTTTGGATCGGCTTTCTGACTACGGCGTTCTCTGTTTCCTGACCTTGGACCGGCTTCCTGATTACAACGTTTCTCTGTTTCCCTTGAACTTGGCATTTGGCTTTATAAGTTACTCTGGCTTGACTCGGACTGTACTTTGTACTTTATCTGGATTACAACTAAAGTTCCTGGCAAAGAACTGAACTTGGCTTGCTGTGTGTTCTGTGTGCGGGGCTTGACACTCAGTGAGGGCACCTACCAGAGAGGGGTGGTTTCTGGGGGGGGTTCCCGGCCTCCCCCCCTCTCCTGTCCTGGGCTGCTGGTACCAGGCTGGGGGGCATCCTCGTCGTCTCCATTTGCCATGCGGTGGGGGGGTCCAAAATGGTGACCGCAGTATTTATTTTTAAATCGTGGTCCAAAAACCCACCAAAGCACCACAGAAACATTTGAAAATTAGGTATTTTAAATGCCTGATTTTTTATAGTAGCAGCAGTGGGTTTTTCTTGCAATAAAACGTCTCCATTGATTTTATTTTATTTTATTTTATTTTTATTTTTTTTACACCTGTGCAATGATGGGCTGGCCATGGGATGGGACCATGCAAATTTTTGGACCTATTCCACCAATCGCATGGCCAGGTTTTGACTGAGACTTCTGGATGTGCCAGAGGGCATAAAAAGCCTACTAACCCTAACCCTAACCCTAACACATACGCCAGTACACTGTCCTTCTTAGTGGGTCAGAGGCACCCAGAGGTGCATCCCACTAACCCACCCTAACCTTAACCGTAACCCTAAGCCTAGCCCTTACCCTAACCCCAACCCTAACCCAGATCCGTACGCAAGTACACTTCCCTTCTTAGCGGGTCACAGTAGAGGCATCCAGAGAGATGCCTCCCAGCCAGAGCCCACTACCCCTACCCCTAACCTGTACGCCAGTACGCCAGTATGTTTTCCTTCTTAGTGAGTCAGAGGCACCCAGAGAGGTGCCTCTGCCACTTACCCCCCAACCCTAACATAATGTAATGTATGGTACGCGGCGGCTACGCGAAACACTTCCCTTCCCTTCCCTTCCCTTCTTAGTGGGTCAGTCATCAGAGGCACCCAGAGAGGTGCCTCCCAGAGCCCACTTACCCCAACCCCAACCCCAACCCCAACACAAACGACAAACGACATACGGAAATGACACATTTTTGAAAATTTCCGTGACAAACGGAAACGACCCGAAACGGACTCGTCCCGACAAACGACAACTCGAAGCGTCATTTTTCCTGGTCGTGCCCATCTCTAGTTGGCACTTATCCCATATGAATTTGTTGCTTTCATCCCAGTGATCAAGCCCATCTAGATAATTTTGAATTTTGTTTCTGTCATCCAGGGTGTTAGCTATTCCACCCAAATTTTGCGTGATCCATAAATGTCATTAGTATTTCCTGTACCCCCCCCATCTAGATCATTAATTAAAAATGTTGAAGAGCATTGGGTTTAGGACTGAGCCCTGAGGAACTCTTATTTGTTACTTCCTCCCTGTTTGAGGAGGAACCATTAATCATCACCTTCTAAGTACAACTCTAAAGCCAACCATGTATCCACCTGATAGTTATATCTATTGCTCACCAAATTATTCCCAGAATATTTTGGGACATTTAGTCAAAAGCTTGGTTGAAGTCAAGATTTACTATGTCTAAAGCAATCCCTCTATCTATTAGAGAGGTTACCTGATCAAAAAATGAGATCTGATTAGTCTAGCAGCATTTCCTCTTGACAAATCAATGTTCACTTCTAGTTATACTGCATTGCTTTCTATTTACTTGCATTGTGACCGCTTTATAATCTGTTGTAGGACTTTTCCTGGTTGTCTGGCTGACTGGTCATAACTTTGGTTTGGAGTGCTTGCTCATGTGCCACAAAAATCAAGCCTTCAGATTCTTTCTTGATTGTCTCCAACTTTAGCCAGCCTACAGTGAATTGTTATCATAAAACTCCATCACCGTCATCATTATTCCAAATGTGTGTTGCCTTGCCTCATGGTGCAGTGGTTAAACTGCTGTACTGCAGCTGAAACTGTGCTCACAGTTGAGGTCCCATTCCAGGCAACAGGCTCAATGTTCACTCAGCCTTCCATTTCCCCAAGGTCGGTAAAATGAGTACCCAGCTAACTCGTGGGGATGTGTAGCCTGAATAGTTACTTGTAAACAGTCCAGAGAATGGTGTAATTGTTGTGGGGCAGTATATAAGCAGCATTTTTGGCCTATTCCTACTTTATACAAGGTTGATTCTTTGCTGGCTCTATACACAGACACATGCACACACCCTGCCAAATTGTTTATTTTCCTGTCCAACTCTGCCCTCTAGCAAGATTTCTATGAGCCTTGGTTCAAAGACCGGAGACAGCCAGAAAAATGCAAGGGCTGGAGTTAATGAGTGCTGCTTCAATCCAGATCAATTCTATTACTTTTCCACTCCCATAACCTCAAATGAACCCCCCCACCACACACAAACCTTTTCTTCTCCCCCCTCCCCTCCCCAGCCTCACCCAGATCTGGTTTCT